>JAPYYD010002979.1:0-14686 GCA_028551405.1 Uromys caudimaculatus
TATATATATACACATACATATATATATGTATGTATATATATATACACATACATATATATATGTATGTATATACATACATATATATATATGTATATATATATGTATATATTCCCTCCTCAATGTGTAGTATGCCATGTCCTGCTGGATTTAGGAAAATTCATCAGAAAGAAACAGCAGACTGCTGCTTTGATTGTGTGCAGTGCCCAGAAAATGAGGTTTCCAATGAAACAGGTACATGCTTGCATGCAGAAGAAAAATTGCTGAATTTGAATATCTTTTCTTTCCAAAGTAAAAATATGATATGGCCAAAATGGAAACTGAAGACCTAAAACCTCCATGTTTCAGAATTTAATCAGAAATATATTATCCACTTCTTTTGGACCCAGCAAATAACTTGCAATATCTTCTACAAAGCATTTCTCTCATAATTTGATGATTACTGATTTTATATTATATAGAAAATATTTAGGGGGACATACATGTGTAACATTTTTTAAACAAAGATTTTAGGCATAAACTATGCATATATTTATTCTTCTTGATGCTTTGTACAAAGAAACTTGAATATATGAGCAGTCCACAATTTTCCCCCCATCACCCAGCTTACTCCCTGACAATACCAAATGCTCAGGGTAGCATTTGTTTAATGAAATGTATTTTAAGAGCTTAGATGGCTTAAGGGATTAACTATTTTCTGTTGAAGAATTAGAACAGGAGTGAAGATTGCAAGAATGCAACAAGAGATGGGATAGTGCTTATCATCCATCACAGCCTGGCTAAGGAAAGAGGGATGAATGTGAATATCCATATCCTTCATGCCACACAGCGTGTAATGTGTAGTTGAGAAGAAAGAAATTGTACCACAACAAGAGTGACATGCATATGTCTGGAAGACATACAGCCTCAAGAATGAAAATATTCCTTTATGCAGACAATATTTGCATGAGGATTTATGTGTCTGGTGCCTATGTGTAGATATAGACAAAGGGCACAACTTTCAAAGCAAACAAAGTACATAATGTATTTCATCAACTAGAATCAATAGCTATGACACCACACTACCCTTGTCTGTGAGTAGTGAATTTATGGTTTGAATAATCTGAGATTGTGCATGTTATTATTCATCATATTTTTGTTTATTTTTTCCTTAATAAATAATTTTTGCTATTCAATTCATAATGGTGGGATTTTGTTCCATTACAAAGCATAGGTTAATAGAGAGTAATCTTAAGTCAGTGGTCTCTACAGCAAAAAGGAATGGACTAGATGCTCACACCAAATTATTTATTGATATATAATTTGAATAATATAAATACACAATTACTAAAAACATAATTACAGTATATTATAATGGTTTATTGTTGTTTGCCAGCAGATATGGAACAGTGTGTGAGGTGTCCAGATGATAAGTATGCCAACTTAGAGCAAACACACTGCCTCCAAAGAGCTGTGACACTTCTGGCTTATGAAGATCCATTGGGGATGGCTCTAAGCTGCATGGCCCTATCGTTCTACACCATCACAATTCTAGTGCTAATCACTTTTGTGAAGTACAAGGATACTCCTATTGTGAAGGCCAATAACCACCTTCTCAGCTACATCTTGCTCACCTCTCTAGTCTTCTGTTTTCTCTGTTCGTTGTTCTTCATTGGACATCCCAACCAGGCCACCTGCATCCTGCAGCAGACTACATTTGGAGTACTTTTCACAGTGACTATTTCTACTGTGTTGGCCAAAACAATAACTGTAGTCATGGCTTTCAAGCTCACTACTCCAGGGAAAAGAATGAGAGGGATGCTGGCATCAGGAGCAACTAACTTTGTCATTCCCATTTGTACCCTAATCCAGCTTGTTCTCTGTGGAATCTGGTTGGTAACATCTCCTCCCTTTATTGACAGAGATATACAATCTGAACATGGGAAGACTGTCATTATTTGCAACAAAGGCTCAGCCATTGCCTTCCACTTTGTCCTGGGATACTTGGGCTCCTTGGCTCTGGGGAGCTTCACTCTGTCTTTCTTGGCTAGGAATCTTCCTGACAGATTCAATGAAGCCAAGTTCCTAACATTCAGCATGTTGGTCTTCTACAGTGTCTGGATCACCTTCCTCCCTGTCTACCACAGCACCAGGGGGAAGGAAACGGTAGTTGTTGCGGTCTTCTCCATCTTGACTTCTAGTGCAGGGTTGTTAGGGTGTATCTTTGTTCGAAAGTGTTACATTCTTTTAGTTAGACCAGATTCAAATTTTCTACAGAAGTAAAAAGATAAATTGCTTTATCAAAAGTTTGATACTTTCAAATATTAGACGATACTCAACTTATCTGTTTTGATTTGTCTTAACAAAAGTATTCCTAAATCATAACAAAATTTAAGTAATAAAGATAGTACTTACACCACAAGATAGCACTGCCTAAAGTAATACCAATTACTTACTTTTGGTGGAAGATGGTTTCATTCATGAGCTCACAAATCTAAATATATTGAGAACAGGGAATCTAAATTTATGAGTGGCTACCATCACTTTGACTTGTAGGTATGAGTGGAAGGAATGTTCCTAATTAAAGATTAGTATAAGGTGAACCTGCTATTTGTGGACAGTGCCACCTCTAAGCAAGTTGTTTTGAGAGTTATAAGAAAGAAGACTGTAGATATGATGGACATGAAGCCAGTAATACGCATTATTCCACGGACTTTCAATGAGTTTGTGCATCCATGTTCTTGTCTCAGCTTCTTTTAATTAACTGTGACCACGGTACATAGCGAAATAATACTTTCTCATGAATCCCTTTTGACCATGGTGTTTTGTTACAGCAACAGAAAAATAAAACATCATCAAATTGGTAAATTGCCTCGGTTGGGATGTGGAATCACATAGATCACTGATGCAATAAAAGGCATTGATTTGAAAAGAGAAACAAGATTGAATGTTAATAGAGTGTTGAGCATAGTTACAGCATTGCATATTATTGATGGCCAACACAGAATTAACAATATTCTATGAAGATATTCAGAATATCAGATAACATGAAAATAAGAGTACAGTATATGAAAAGGACTATGGGGATTAGATTGTGCCTGCTGTATAAGGCCATATGAAAACACACCTTTTCATTATGAAACATAAGTGTTTCATTCACCAAGGAAAATCAGTAGTTAAAATAAAGTACTACACAACACCTTAAGTCAGTGAGGTCTGGGAATATCTAAATCATTCTAGATGAAGCATCTCAATATAAATTTTATCAAAATAGGAGTAATTAAGATTATTCAGTTTAATATCACACTCACAAAGACACAGATACAAACACAAATTATTATTTCTAGACATTAGTTATTGAAGGACAGTGTCATTTTTTTCTCAGAGTATTCTTTGTTGCTTTATTTTTTTAACTGTTATTTGGTAGATCTTTTTTCCATTATGTTGGTTGCTGTTTTGTCTTATTGACAGTGTCCTTGCCTTACAGAAGCTTTTCAGTTTCATAATATCACATTTGTCAATTGTTGATCTCTGAGCATAAGCCATTCATAGTGAAAACTGGTACAACCACTCTGGAAATAAATCTGTAGCTGCTGAAAAAATAGGGTACCTCAAGATCCACCTATATCCCTACAAAGCATATACCCAAAAGATGTTCCACAATCACATAAGGATACTTGCACAACTGTTAATAGCAGCATTATTTATCATAGCCAAAATTTGCAAACAAGGCAGATGTCCCTCAAGTGCAGAGTGGACAAAGAAAGAAAATGTGGTTCCTTTACACAATGGAATATTACTCAGCTATTAAAAACAAGAACATCATGAATTTTGTAAGCAAATGGTTGGAACTAAAAATGTCATCCTGAGTGAGATAACTGAGACCCAAAAGGACTTTAATGGTATACTCACTTATAAGTGGGTATTTGCAATAAAGTACAGGGTAACCACACTATAATTCGCAGACACAAAGAAGACAAATAACAGTGAGGACCAAGGGAGGATCTTGAGCTGTCTCAGATGGGGAAATAAAATAGATATCAGAGGTGGATGGATGGAGGTAATTTGATGGGAGAGGGCATAGAGAGATGACAGAAGTCATCAAGGAAATACTATGGCAAGTGAGTGAGTTACCATTTTTCATGGCTGTGATGAATGTACTCTGAGAGACAAGGACCCAAGACACTTTAACCTAGGATTGCTTCTTGCTGATGATATGATATTCCTCCCACTATTGTATAGCCTAGTTGGCATCAGCTTACTCTATAGGGCAAATTTCCTGCAGATCAATGTGAGGATGTACTTTTGTGTACTAATACTGTTTAGACAAATTGATGACTTCATAATTCCTGGTAAAGATTTTATAGAACTTGGGAATTGATATAAGTAATTTCAAACCCCATGTAGAGTGAAAGAATGAAACATGCCTCTGTAAACCTTCATGTGTCATGGGCTAATTGAACTTGAAAAAGAAAACAGAATTGGAACAAATTTACAATGAAGGAAACACTCCCATGTTAGGAATGAGGCACTTATCTGGTAACTAAAGATCATAAACTGGGAATGCACAATTTATTAAAGGTGCAAGAACATAATATGAAAGAACAACTGGTTCATGCAAGATTTCAAAAATAATAAGACACAAGGCAGATGAATTGTCTTGATAAAACCTTGCTAACTTGTGGCATAAAATCATTGCTTTAAATTTATAATGATCTTGTGAAGCTAGAGAATAGAAAAGCAACATGTAGTCAGGTTCTAGTCTTTTTAATTTTTATTTTATTTTATTTTATTTTTTACTTATTCACTACATATTTCCCTAACTGCTTCCCTCCCGGTCATTTCCACACACCTTTCCCCATCCCTCATTCAAGCTCTGCATGAAGAGTGCAGCTTCTTTAGTGGAAATATTGCTTTGTGCAATCAGTATTTACCAGTAGGAATTGCATAGCATTGTGCATATGTGAAAATACAGACTAAGGGTCCAAGACAAACAAACTACCTGATGCAAGGTATCACTGCTATATGATATAGACCTACATAATCTCCAGATGAGTGCATAAGAAGTTTAAAGTTTGAGGAATTAATAAACTGAAGCTGCTTTATATTATGATTTGTAATGCTCTGAGAAAACAAGTATTTTTCTTTCACAATTTTTAAACCTTCATACATATAATAGTTAGTAAATAAGAATAAGTAACCACCTTGCTCCATCCACCATAAAGGAGGCATGCTCCAGTATCAGGGATGGATTACTACAGGACAGCCTGATGTCACTGTTTGTGGGAACTGAGATCCAAGAGGGGGTGTGGGAAGTGGAACCACAAACCTGGGATAAAGACTCTGGAGACCTGAATTGAGGAACAAATCTAATGCAATGCACAGCAGCAAGCATTTTTATGCAGACTTTGCTGCAATGGGAGATCTAATTGAGGTCTGGAATAACCAACCACCCAACTGGCGCTATAAGGAGGTACCAGACTGCCAGCATGAGAAGGGACTTCAATAAAGATGGGGAAAGCAGGGATGGGAAGGTGGCTCAGAGGTTAAGAGCACTGCCTGCTTTTTCAGAGATCCAGAGTTCAATGCCCAGCACATGTATGGTAGCTCATATCCATCTGTGATGGGATCTGATGCCCTCTTCCATCATGCAGGTATACATACAAATAGAGCATTCATAAATATAAATAGATAAATAAATAAATAACTCTTTTTTTAAAAAGATGGGGAAAGCAGCCATGGTCCTGTTGCAGGCCCATTCTGAAGTTCCAATAGTTTGGTGGAATCCCCTTATTTTGTGTCATGCAGTGTGCCAGTAGACATGGCAGTCATTACTATTAGGGCAATATGGAAGCCTCCCTTACAGTCCTCTGGGCTCTACCCAGGTACTGCAGCACCCACAACTGTTCTCTACAACAAAATATTTTTTGCTGAATTGCAAAATATTTATTAAGATATACTCTACACTGAGCCCATCTGGTCCTGGACTTTTTTTGGTTGGGAGACTTTTCATGACTGCTTCTATTTCTTTAGGGGTTATGGGACTGTTTAGATGGTTTATCTGATCCTGGGTTAAATTTGGTATTTGGTATCTGTCTAGAAAATTGTCCATTTCATCCAGATTTTCCAATTTTGTTGAGTATAGCCTTTCGTACTAGGATCTGATGTTTTTTTTTTATTTCCTTATAATATGTTATTATATATCCCTTTTCATTTCTAATTTTTTTAAATTGAATACTGTCTCTGTGCCCTCTGGTTAGTCTGGCTAAGGGTTTAACTATCTTGTTGATTTTCTCAAAGAACCAGCTCCTGGTTTTGTTGATTCTTTGTATAGTTCTTTTAGTTTCTACTTGGTTGGTTTCAGCCCTTAATTTGATTATTTCCTGCCTTCTACTCCTCTTGGATGTATTAGCTTCATTTTGTTCTAGAGCTTTCAGGTGTGCTGTTAAGCTGCTAGTATATGCTCTCTCCAATTTCTTCGTGGAGGCATTCAGAGCTATGAGTTTTCCTCTTAACATTGCTTTCATTGTGCCCCATAGATTTGGGTATGTTGTACTTTCATTTTCATTAAATTCTAGGAAGTCTTTAATTTCTTTTTTTATTTCTTCCTTGACCAAGTTATCATTGAGTAGAGGTCCCAGATGGAGGAGATGGAGAAGGGACTGTAGGAACTGAGGGAGTTTGCAGCCCCATGGAAGGAGCAACAGTGTCAACTGGCCTGACCTCCTGATGCTCCTGGAGACTGGATCACCAACCAAAGAATACATACAGAGGGACCCATCGTGCTGGCCACATATGTGGCAGAGAAGGGCCTTGTTCGTGATTAGGGGGAGGAGAGGCCCAAGGACCTCTGAGGCCTTCTGAGATTGTTAGATGCCTCAGTATAAGGGAATGCCAAGGAAGGAAGATGAGAGTGAGTGAGTAGGTGAGTTGGGGAATACCCTCATAGAGGCAGGGGGAGTGGGGTGGTGATAGGGGGGTTCCAAATGGAAGATATGGAAAGGGGGAAATATTTGAAATGTAAATAAAGTATCAAAAAAACAAAAAAAAATCAAACTGAGTCCTGAAATCAGTAAAATAGAAACAGAGAGAACAGTACAAAGAATTAGTGAAATAAATGTTGGTTCAAAAAAAAGATATGCTCTAATTAAGACAGATACTAAATGGTTAAATATATAATGGTGAAAATTTAGAAGGATTTGTTGCTAATATTCTCTAACAGATATGTCCAGATGCTAAGTATACCAATATAAAACATTCACACTGCCTGTAAAGACATGTATCCTTTCTTACTTATTAATAACTGTTTGGGATGGATCTTGACTGCATGTACCTGCACTTCTCGGCCCACACAGCTCTTGTTGTAGAGCTTTTGGGAAGTGCAAAGACAGTGCCATTGTAAAGGTTAATAACCTCACTCTCAGTTACATCCAGCTCATCTCTTTCACATTCTTTTTCTTCTGCTCCTTGCTCTACATTGGGTATCCCAGCATTGCCATATGCATCCTGCAGCAAACAATATTTGCCATTATGTTCACAGTGGCTATTTGTAGTATGGTAGTCAAGGCAACTGCTTTGGTCCTAGCCTTCAAGTTCACTATCCAGGAATAAAGATGAGAGAGCTGCTGGTAAAAGGGGCACATAACATTGTTATTCTTATTGGTATCCTGCCCACACTTGTTCTCGGTGGAATCTGGATTGTAACATGTACCTTTATTGGCACAGATACACACTCTGAACATGGGCAGATCATCATTTCTTAATGCAACAAAAGCTCAGTTATTACATTCCATTTGTCCTGGGATACTGGGCTCCTTGTATTTCAATTGACTTTCTCAACCAGAAATCTGCCTTACAGACTCAAGGGCAAAGACTCCAACATTCAGCAAGCCAGTATTCTATAGTGCTGATATAACCTTCCTCCCTACCTTTCTCAGCAACAAAGAGAAGATCCTGATGTTCATGGATGTCTTCTCCATCTTGGCCTCTAGCAGAGGGGCCTCCAGCTAGGGTCCATATTTGTCCTGAAGTATTGTTTTGTTGTTTTTGGTTTTTTTTATAATTAATTAATTTATTTATTTTTGATACTTTATTTACATTTCCAATGTTTCCCCTTTTCTGGGTCTCCTCTTTGGAAACCCTGTCCTGAAGTATTGTTGTTTTGATAAAATAAGATTAAATACATTTTCAAAAGTCCATAGATATACCACAGTGTTAAAACTTTAACAGTTTCAATTTTTAAATGATAGTTAATAAAACATTTTGCCTTGTGTATAAAAAGTACTTTAAAGATCATATAAAACTTTTAAGTAATATACAGTATTAATACATACAAAATGGGCAATAATGTCCAAGATAACAGCAATCATTAAAATATGATGTAGATTGAGTCTATTTATGTCTTTTTCTTCTTGTGAGTATTGTCTAGTATTAGTGAAATTATTAATATTTCCAGTATAGGCTATATTACTTGATTTTTAACAGTTTTGCACAACACAGAAACATTGGGAATAAAGAATCTCAACTGAAGAATGACATCAGTCACCTTGGACTATAGGCATTTCTATAAGTCATGTTCCTAAGAAATGATTAATGTGAAACTCCCCAGATTCCTATGACCAGTGACACACTCAGGTAGGTTGTTTTTAATGATATAATAAAGAGGACTGTATTGGACATCTGAGTTGTTCCCAGCTTCTGGTTATTATGAATGAGGCTGTAAGAACATAGTATCGCATGTATCATTGTGATGTGATGGAACATCTTTTGGATATATGCCCAGGAGTAGTATAGCTGGGTCCTAAGGTAGAACTATTCCCAATTTTCTGAGGAAAACTACCATATTTATTTCCAGAGTTGTTGCACCAGTTTCCAGTTCTAGCCCAGGTATACGTTTTGGTGGTGACTTAGTATATGAGAGCTTCCAGGAGTCTGAGTTAGTTGATACTGTTGGTCTTCTATGGGGTTGTCATCCACTTCAGTTCCTTCAATCTTTCCTCTCTTTCATAGGGGTCCCCAAACTCAGTCCAGTGGTTGTCTATGAGTATCAGCATCTTTCTCAGAAAGCTGCTTTTAGAGCCTCTCAGAGCACAGCCATGCTACGCTTCTGTCTGAAAGCACAACATGACATCAGTAAAACTGCCAGGATTTGGTGAACACCCATGGGATGGACCCAAATTGTTCTGTTCATTGGATGGGCTTTCCTTCGATCTCTGCTCCATTTTGTTCCTACATTTCTTTTAGACCGAGACAATTCTAGTCAAAAATTTTGAAGGTAGTTTGATGATCTACCCCTCCAGTGGGAACACTGTCTATATACTGTAGGTGATCCCTTCAGAATCCACCTCCCCACTGTTTGGAATTTGAGCTTAGGTCATCCCCACTGAGTCCTGATAGCCTCTCACATCACAGATCTCTGGCATTTTCTAGAGGTTCACCTCACCCTTCACACCCTGCAGCTGCATGTTTCCATTCATTCTCCAGGCCCTCTGGGCTTCTGTCCTGCCTTCCCAATACCTAATCTTGACCGCCTTTCCTCCTCCCACTCCCATCTCCCACCAAGGTCCCTTTCTCCCTCTGACTCCCATAACTGTTCCTCCTTCAATGTTAGATTGGAGAATCTCCTCTTGGACTTTCCTTCTTCTTAAACTTCTTAAGGTCTGTGGATTGTATCATGAGTATTTTTGGCTTATATCGACTTTTCAGTGAGTACATACCATGCATGTCCTTTGGGTCTGGGTTACCTCACTCAGGATGATACGTTCTAGTTTCATTCATTTGCCTGCAAAGTTCATGATGTTCTCATTTTTAATAGCTGAATGTAAATGGCTGGTATAAATGAATGACATTTTCTGTATCCATTCTTTGTTTCAGGAACATTGGGATTGTTTTCAGCTTCTAGGCACATATGTAGCAAGAACTGCCTTTCTTGACCACAGTGGGAGAGGATGTGCCTAATACAGTAGAGACTTTATGCACCAGAGAAGAGGGGTGTGAGGTTTGAGGTGATGGGTTTGGGGTGTTGGGGAACAGCCTCTCAGAGGCAAAGGGGAGAGGGTGCAGTGGGTGGACAACTCTTGGAAGGGTAACCAGGAAGTGGGGTCTCCAACTCAACTTCAACTTCACAGCTTCTAGTTCCAATGTCTGGGATGTACACATGATCTTATGGACTCTTTCAAAGACCTTGTGTTACTTTTCCAGCCCTGCCCTCTGTAGCACTCGAGGCTCTGGGTGACTCCACTCCACTGCTGCTACTGTTCTTGGTAGTCACTGCATCTCCAACACTCTGGGAACTTTTGCTGCAACCAGGCTTCATCAATAGCCTTCCATAGGCTCTCTTCATGGTGCCAAAGCTCACCTTATGTACATGACCTATTTAGTCCTGGGCCATCAACTACAGTAGAAGCTGCACCTTCACCAATGGCCTTCCCTGGCATCTTACAGTGCCAAACCTCAGCTGTTCTCCATGACTGCTTCATACCTTCAAAACCAGTAACACCTGGGTGATTCTTATATATTACTAACCCATCTGCAGCACATTGACATCCTTAGCTATCTCTGGAAATCAGCTTCTTTGTGATGGGGGAAAACATGGAAAGATTTCACCTCATTGATGCTGTTCTCTTCTTTATCAATGCTAATTTCTTAGCTCCAGATAACTAGCATCAATTGTCCCAGTAGTACCTTCTATTCTTGACTCTAATGCCAGAGCAACATCAAAGAAGTTGCCTTATGTCTGCTGCTTGCTAGGGCTGGAATATGGCCACTCCTTATTCTATTACCACCTTTTATTTTTTCCAACTTCCTCACTCCCGGAGCTTGCCCTGTAGATTCACCTTGACAAAGATTTGCATGGCTCTGTACTGTACTTCTATGCTGGGATTAAAGGCATGTACCACCACATCTGGGCTTCAGCTTTACTTCACCCAAAATTTGCTCTGTCCAAGACTGGCCTTGAACTCAGGGATCTACTTGCCTTTGTCTCCTGGAACTACATCTGTGTACTACCATGCCTGCACCTAAGTTTTTCATGGTCACTGTCCCTCAACATCCTGAACAAAAGCCTGTGTCTTCCAGCCTCAAGATCTGTTTCTGGATTGTAGGTCATCCCACAATAAAAATCTAAACTATTCCTTGTTCAACTGCAAACAAACAGTGAGTTTATCTTGGTAGGAGCTTGCCCTAAGATCACCACTCCCTTAATCACCTTATTTCCTTTAACTCAGGATCCAGCTGCATTTTACTTCCTGGGGTCTCTTTAATATAATTTGAACAATATATTTTGTTCTTTTATTCTTTTTAAACGTGCTATGCTTGAACAGAATGTTATTCATGGCACTAAACCAGTAAACAAAGACTCTGCTTGACTTTTTAGAGTTTTCCTTTGTCAATGAAGTTAATATAGATCTCCATACCTTAGCCACAGGTAGGCTTTTCAGACAAGGGCATAAAGCAGTCACATTCTTCACTGCATACAACCAAAACAGTCTCTAGGCCACATACCGAAATGCTTCTCCACTGAAATCTCTTAGGCCAGATCTGTACAGTTTGAATCACTTTAAGTAATTAGGACAGCCCATTAAGCCCACTTGAACCATTCCACTGCTTTCCAAATTGACATTCTTCCCAGAAAAAGCATGGTCAGGCCTATCACAATAATACCCAAGTCCCTGGTACCAACTTCTGTCTTCATTATAGTTTTTGTGCTGAAAACAGACACCGTGACCAAGGCAACACTTATATGGACAGCATTTAGTTGGGGCTGGCTTACAGGTTCAGAGGTTCAGACCATTATCAGTAAGGTGAGAGCATAGCAGCATCCAGGTATACATGGTGCAGGAGTTGAGAGTTCTCCATCTTCATCTGAAGGCTGCTAGGATATTACTGGATCTCATGTGATTAGGAAGAGGGTCTCAATGCCCCAGCCCCACAGTGACACACTTCCTCCAACAGGCCAAACCTAATCTAACCAGACCATACTTCCTAATAGTGTCACTCCATGGGCCAAACATATTCAAACCAACACTATTCAAAACAAATTTTCTATTCAATTGCAGTAAACTTTGTACTACAAGACATGTGAAACACGGACCCAGAGCTGTCCTTCAGACACGGACGGGTTCCTGGAGAAAGAAAACGTTAAAGAAACAAAACAAAACAAAAACAAAAACAAAAAAAAAAGAGCACCGAGGCTCCACCGAGCCTGGACACACCGCCTGGCACGCCGGACCAAGGCCCTCTCTCTGCCACAGAAATCCAGAGCCCCGCTGACAGGTTCCTGGAGAAAAGAAAAAAAAAGGCTCCAAAGCTCCACCGAGCCCGGTCACATCTCCTGGCAAGCCGGGACCAAGGCACCCTCTCGACCTCAGTAATCCAGAGCCCCGCTGATGGGTTCCTGGAGAAGAGGAAAAAAAAATCCTCGGGGACAGGACTGAAGCCTTCTGGTAGACCTGATCAAGCCGCCTCCAACCCCTGTGTTTGTCCCCAAAGGGCGTACAGCACCCACCCCTCCCTGTAAATCTCCAGGTACAACCTCCTAGTTAGAGAGGTTCCTTAAACACGACGCCAACTCGGGGCCACAACCGCTTGCTTCCCCGGCCTCCTCTCACTCTGGCCGGCTCACGGAAGGCACTTCCCCGCCCTTTGTCACCAACCGGGGACCAGGAGCGGTGCGCAAACTTGTCACCACTAGGTGGCGCCCGACAACGGTCTCGATCGTCCAAGCAAACCAATACAGATCGTTCGCGCGCCGCCACACTCACTCACTCCTTCTCTCCGGAGGGTCCTCCCTAGCTCAGGGACACACTCACCCACGCACGACAGAGAAGAGCACTCGCCACTTCTCTCGTGTGGCACAAACGGTCCCTGTTTTCCCATTGGAACCTGGTGAACTCGGGCTGGACTCGGACCGACCCCCTCAGGCACCAACAAAACGAAAGTAGAACAGGGAGCCAGCCGTGAAAACAGGTGAAATCGATCTCTTAAGTGAAATTAGGTGCCTCGGGGCAAGGAACAGGCACAATTTAGGGGAAGGGAGGCACAATTAGGGGAAGGGAGCATCCAAACACGGTGGAAGGGGAGGGTGGTGGCAACCTCAGTTCCACGCCATTTTTAAAACGCTCCACCGCCCGCCGCTTGGGGTTTGTTGTTCTTTTCTGGCCTGCCTGCCTGACCGCCGCCCGCCCCATGTCCCTTTCGAAGACTAAATAAATACAGAGTTAGAGTAAATTAAAAGAGTGATGGGATGGTTAAAATTCCCGTTTGTACTCCCTCCCCCCTCCCGGAAAACCTAGTCATAGTGATTTGTTTTCACTTTGGAGAGAAATTAATTATTTATTTTATGCACTGCTTTCCCTTGTTTCTCTGTGTGTGTGTGTCAGTGTCTGTGTCTGTGTCTGTGTGTCTGTGTGTCTGTGTGTGTCTGTGTGTGTCTGTGTGTGTGTGTCTGTGTGTGTGATTGTGTGTGTGTGTCTGTCTGTGTGTGTTGGTTTGTTCCAAATAGATTTTATCTGTTTCTATAGATCTACTCTCTTTCCTTCCTTCCTTCCTTCCTTCCTTCCTTCCTTCCTTCCTTCCTTCCTTCCTTCCTTCCTTCTTTCCTTCCTTCCTTCCTTCTTTCTTTCTTTCTTCCTTCTATTTTTGTTTGTTTGTTTGTTTGTTTTGTTTTGTTTTTTGGTTGTTTTTTTTTGGTTTTTTTTGTTTGTTTGGTTGTTTGGTTTGTTGTGGTTGTTGTTGTTGTTGTTGTTGTTGTTGTTTTTCGAGACAGGGTTTCTCTGTGTAGCCCCGGCTGTCCTGGAACTCACTCTATAGACCAGGCTGGCCTCAAACTCAGAAACCCACCTGCCTCTGTCTCCCAATTGCTGGGATTAAAGGTGTGCGCCACCACTGTCAGGCTCGCTCTTTCTTTCTTTCCTTCTTTCTTTCTTTCCTTCTTTCTTTCTTTCTTTCTTTCTTTCTTTCTTTCTTTCTTTCTTTCTTTCTTTCTTTCTTTCGTTCTACTATCAGGATCACACCTGGGATCTGAGAGCCTGCTAGATCAGCTCTCAGGGTGGGGACAGGAGGGGGGGTGATCAAAGAATCATTAACTCTGAAGGATAGGGGTTGGGCATTAGTGGCAAAGGGTGTTCCTTCAGAGGTGGTTATAAATAGAATATATAGCATTGGGAGCATTGCTAAAGAGAACCAAACAAGCCTCTCTCATTAAGTTTTCTTGGCCTCCCTGTCCCGGTACAAGAGATGGAGGACGATAAAAGAGGAGGAGGAGGAGGAGGAGGAGGACAAGTAGAACGTTGTTATATAATTTTGGTAGACTCACTCATTCACACCAGCAGTCAGGAAGAAATCCTGAGAGCATCAGTGAGAACATGTGTCTGGGTCCATGAGGGTAAGAAAGGCAGAACAATCCATAGGTGTTTCTCGCTAGCAGATAAAATTAAATCAAAGGAAAATGTGAAGCAAAAATCAAATAAATGAAAAGACACATCATAAGCACGGAGTTTCCTCAAAAAGCTGAAAACGGCCAAGTTTGGAAAGCAGCACGAGAGCAGTTTCTCTCCCACACCTCCACACCACCATCTTATCTGCATATTTTCAGCTCCTACCTCCTAGAGTTAACTGTGTTTAGGAAGTACAGAGTTCAGCAAGGCAGGCAGGTACACCCCTGGGGTCTGAGAGCATGCTAGGTCGTCTCTCAGGATAGGGGGGCAGAGAG
>JAPYYD010002981.1:0-14684 GCA_028551405.1 Uromys caudimaculatus
GTGCCCCGGGAGTGGGCGGTGATTAGTCATGTACACCCTTAATGCGCAAGCGCTTTGGGTGAGTCACCCCGCGCTATCCATAAGTTTCCTTAGAGCGACAGTGGAAGTCAGTGCCATCTTGTAATGGCGAATACTCTAACCGCTCTCTACAGCCTGGGATATGTTTGACGGAGGTGCAGTATGGTGTGGGGGAAGGGGTGCCTCTGCCGGCCCACGCCGAGGCGTCCCTTCCCCCTGAGACCACGCAATTTAGGGCATGGAGAGGGGAGTTGAAGGCGTAGTAGAGACAGAGAAAGGGAGGGAGGGACGGGGGGGGGGGAGGAGAGGCCAGCTATGAACAAGTTGGAGAGAGAGGGGTGAGGGGAATGGGGAGAGAAGGGACAGAGAGGGAAGAGGGTAAGAGAGCAAGAGCGTGAGGAGCGAGCCATGTGGGCGCTAGGAACCAAGGTCACAGTGAAGTCCTATTTTATACTGGGTCAGGCCTACCTGGCTGTTGCCAGGTAACCGTGGGGCGGAGCCTAGAAGGAATGCTAACTTCTGTCCTTTCCACACAAAATCCCATCGTTTCCACCACGCCATGTTCCCATTCACCTCTTCCTCTGATAACAATGTCCAACTCCTCTGGCTCCCGCTGTTCTTTGACCACACCATTTTTCACCGTGCTCTGCCATTTTGCAACTTGTCATCTTCTTTCTTTTTTGTTTACATTCTGTTGTCTGATGTCAGATATAGTACCAGAAAATAACACCAGGAGGTATTTCAAAAAAATTTTTTTTAGATTTATTTTTATTTTATGTGTGAGGGTGTTCTGCTTAAATGCGTACCTATGCACCACACTTGTGCAGTGCTTGGGGCCCAGAGGAGGGCGTCGGATACCCTGGAACCGCATGAGCTATGGTCGTGAGCAGCGTTGTGGGCGCTAGGAACCAAGGTCACGGTGAAGTCCTATTTCACAGCGTGAGTGCTGCCGGAACAGCACAGAGTCATTAAGCATTTGGTTTTGAATTAGTTTTCATGCAATGCGTTCAGAAAAGTTTTACTCTTGCTTTTTTTGAAACTCCCCCCCCCCAACACACACTATTTAGGGCCTCACATGTGGTTCTGGCCCACAGTGTAAGAGCTGTTCTGCTGGAATCAAGCCTGCCCTGGCTTCTCATCATTTGCCCAAGAATCCTTTTCTAGCCAGGCAGTGGTGGCACATGCTTTTAATCCCAGCACTTGGGAGGCAGAGGCAGGCGGATTTCTGAGTTCAAGGCTGACCTGGTCTACAGAGTGAGTTCCAGGACAGCCAGGGCTACACAGAGAAACCCTGTCTCGAAAAACCAAAAAAAAAAAAAAAAAAAAAAAAGAATCCTTTTCTATAAACTTGTGTGTCCTGAGGGAATAGAAACAAGCTTGCAGTGGAACTAGGTCTGGGTCAGTTGGGTGGTGGCAGAGGAGGTTGGCTTTCTTTCTATGTCAGTCAGGTACCTCAGTTTCCCCCTCACCACTCCAACCTTTTGGCAGTATTTCTAGCTAAGACCTTGCTTCCTGGGTTGTACAGAATCCCGGTCTATTCTAGTGTTCCTTCTGGATTTGAGTTGTTAACTGCTGCCCTATTGGTTCCTCTTGGATTTGACCTTAGGCATTAGGCAAGGCTTCACACAAAGATGGTGACATTTGAACTTGGCTTTGACGGATTAGTAGACTTTTTCCAGTGGCAACAGAAGAATTGTCACTACTAAGAAGGGTAATTACTGGCAACACGTTCCCCCTTGTCTTCACGATATTTAGGAAAATTTAGACCTCAACTTGTATGTATTTATTCACATGCTTAAGGCTCCAAGCAAATATGATTAACTAGATACAACCCAACTTTATAAATCCTCTTTTTAACGTGCAAAGTAAATATTTTTAAGCAGGAGACTTGATTTATTTACATTTTTAATTAAATGAAAATTACAGATAAAAAATGCTACACGAATCATCTTCTTAGGAAAGGAAAATATTGCAATGTAATTAAAAGAAAGCCTCAAATTATAATTAGGTTTGAAATTTAATTATGGCTAGAATACAGCATCCTTATGCACACTGACACCTTATTGATACATAACCTTTAAAGCACATTTATTGTATTTACTCCAAGATCTTAATCTATGGACTAAATAAAATTCCTAGGTTCCTAAGAAGTATTAGAATCCATTGCAATGTTTGTTTGTCTTTCTGGAAAAAAAATGTGGCACTTTAGAAGTCCTGTCTTGATCATGGCTGTGCCTTTATAAAATGTCTAGCCCAGAGCAGTGTAACAATCTGTGGTGAAAGAAAGTGCTTTTCTATGCCAGTGTCCTTTGTTAGGATGGTCACAGTTTGGTGGGCACCTGGTACTGTCTTTCCAGTTGACAGACCTCCAGAACCCCAGCATAAATTTAGGAATTACATATATTCAGAAGCAGAATTCCTATTATGAAATGTTAGTATTCTATCTATGAGTGAGATTTATAAAAAAAACCTTGGGCAACTATATGTACATCCCAAATCGATAAATCATTTTTAATGCACAAAGTAAATATTTGTTAAGATGGAGGCTTTATGTATTTACATTTTTAATTAAGTGAAAATGGCAGATTATATATTTATATTTATACGTATAAAGCTAGTGGAATCTGCTCTTCACTGAGCCCTGGCTAAGCACGCTCGCTATAATTAACTTCCTGTGGCATCGTTTGACACTTCTTGCAGATTAGAAAACAATAACTTTCACAGTAAAAATGATTTAGCTGTAGCACAACGGGCCCTACTAGAAATGTTTTAGATAAAGATCCCAATCTGCAATTTCTATTAGCTTGATTTGTAAAGTGTTGCCTGATTAAAACTATTTGAAGAATTGCTACTTTCACTTATTTTCACACAGAATTCCACTTGACATAAATGGAAGATTTTTTCCTCTTCGTGTGTTGAAGTCTGAATTCATGGTCTAGAGATTTTTTTCACTTCAAAATATTTGTTTGTTAATTACATAATTGAAATGCATATGTAGACACACAACTTATGGACCGTGCTTTTCCTAAATCTTACGTAGTGAGCATTGGCTCCAATTTACTTCAGTTATTGCATTGATCAGCCTTCACTGCGATGCAAACGGGACACATGCCTTTATCAATTCAGGAAGAACAGAGCGACAAGGACTGACCATCTAAAAACCAGCTCATTTTCATCCTACTGAGTTTGAACTGGCATCCCTCACACAGCCCCTCCCGGCTGAACCAATTTTCACCAGACAACTTCTCCTAGATGAACTGAATGTCTACAAATGGCCGGCCTCCGTGGTCCTCTGTACAGGCAAACCTTTCATTGAAGTCCTCATCGCTTTTGAAGGGACTTCAAAGGTCCATTGAAATCCAAAACTTTCCTTGAAGTTAAGTCAAGTTTTGCCTGTTTTAGGACCTGCAGGATTTCATCCCGAAAAGCCTCGGTGGTTAACAAGGAGAGGACATGTTCGCCCGGCTAGATCGTCACAAGTGGGATTCGGGTCGGACAATTTTGGCTCCATCAGGGGGTTAAAGCATATTCAGCTGCAGAAATGATAAAAGGATTCCCCTACCTGGTTTTGTAACACAATGGCTGAAAGACCAGCAGGTATCCCCAAGCATTTTTCAGCACACATCCCAAACTGCTGCAAGAGCTGGGGCTTCAGTCAATGGAACTGCCCCACAGTGGAAGCATTTGAATCCCAGTCAAAGTCATCCGCAGGGAAAATCCAGGTGGCTATGCAAATTAATCGTTCCCTTAAACGGTAATTTAAGTCTCTCTGGGTGAGTCCTGCTTGTAAGGACAGCCAACACCCATGAACCATGTTTCAGTTCACAGGACCGCTTTCATGTACGCCATCACAATTAGTCCAGCAAAATCCCAAGAGATGAAGACATGTATGTTCAAAGAGAGAAGGTGACTTTTCCAACACTACCCAGGTTGTAAGTGGTGGGCCGGGATTTGAACCCAGACACAGGCTCAGTGGGCTTTCCATTCTACTGTGAGTGTCTGTAGTGTAGACAATTATTCATTCAAAGATCTTGACTGACAGGACATAAGCACCTTTGTCTTCTTCATTGGGGTTATTACGCTTGAAAATATGGCAGTGGGACCAGTTGAGGAACTCACTGCAGGCAGATGGAGTACAGAATAACTGAGTGAGGGAATGCCTCTTCCCTTAGGGCTTGGTTACATGACCAGCTACAGGAGTGAGGCCTGTCACCTTGAGGATTTTATCTTCAGTATTTAATGACAATATGTCTATTATAAAATATAAGCAGATACAAGTTGATATCTTTGCTATTTTTTACTTTGTTATAACTGACTCAGATATATTGGCTTTATTTCCATATCTGAGCAATGTTGACTTTATACTGTAGCACTACAGAAGAGGAGATCAAAAGAGAGAACACCATTCTGCAGATTTACCCTCTTCATCACTGGGCAGGTCTTAGACTCTGATCTGTGTGCAATGGGGTTGAGTGAATTCGTTTCTCTTCTGACTTGACACACATATTAGCTGCTTTTTTGTTGTTGGTTTAAACACCAGCAACCAAGGGCAACTTACAGAAGGAAAGGGTTTGTTTTGGCTTATGGTTGCAGTGGGAGAGTCCATAATGGCGAGGAGGGCAGGGTGTTCAGGGCAGGAAACTGGAGGCTTATCAGAAAGGGAGCCAAGAGAATGATCTGGAAGGCGAGTAAGGCTATAAACATGTGACGCTCCTCCAATGACCTTCTTCCTCCAGATAGACTGAGCCTAGTTCCATACCTCTCCAAAACAGTGCCACCAACTGCAGACAGAATGCTCAAATACAGGAGTCTCTGGGGGACAGTTGTCATTCCAACCAGTATGATATGAATATATTTTTAACTTGGGGACTGAATGTGGATGACAAATTTGTAGATAATAGACTTGTGTTAACTTTATGTGTCATCTTGACTGAATGACAAGGACACACAGGTGGCTGATAAAACAGTTTTAGATGTATTTCTAGAAGATACTAGTATTTGAAGTGGTACAATGAATACAGACACACCCCACCGTGTAGGTGTGAACAACCTTACTCCATCAAGATTCTGAACACACTAAGAAGTCATAGGGGTGGCAAACTTACTATCTGGTCTTAGTATATTTCTTATTTTTTCCCCTTGCTCTTTTCTTGAGCTGGGGCTTCTTGTGTTCCCTAAGGCAGTGGCGCCTCACTCTTGGTATTGTGGGCATAGACCAGGACTTACCCTACTGTTAAGCCTCTAGACTCAGGCTGAATTATATTGCTAGGTTTTTGTTCACTAGCTTAGAGATGACAGATCATGGGGCTACTGGCCTCCATGACATGAACATTTTCCTTTCCTCTCTTTTTATGATAGATAATAGATAGATAATAGATAGATAGACAGATGATATATGAATGATAGATAAATACATAGACAGATGAATGATAGATAGACATTACGTAGGTGATAAATAAATACTAAGACAGATGGATGATAAACTGACAGAGAGACAGATAATATATTGATGATAGATAAATACTGACAGATGGACGATGGATAGACAGACAGACAGACAGATTGATATAGATAGACAGATAGATTCTAGCCTGCGGATTTTGAGGTGTGAGCCTATGAAACTAAATCTTCCCAGTTTATAATAAAAACTGCAAAGCCCCACCCTTTCAGAAGTCATCCAATTTGTTAGTTCAGAGGCTGATTTTCACTCACCTTATTGGTTTGGATCTTAGAGGTTTGTATATCCCTCCCTTCTTCCGAAGACACACGGGGAAAACTAAGCTGTACCTTTAAGGAGTGCACGCCATGCCACTCCTCTTGTGCTGGTCTGCCAGGGGGCAGGCTCCTTGTGCAGCCCCAGGCTGTGGAGACAGGTGGAAGAGAATGTAGCCTTACCTGCAATTTGGATCTGAACTCAGCCAATCCCAGCAGAGGCCAGTGGATTCCTACAGAGTCCTGAAGAGCCCCAGCCAACAGGCAGACCTGTGCGCAGGAAATAAATGGCACTGTTTATAAGATGTTGAGGTTTGGGGTTTAGGGTTGTTATGTCATAGCATCTCAGCAAAACCTGAGGAGCTTAAAACATTTAAAAAAAAAATCATTTTTTGCTTAAATGAAACATTTGTGGAAACGTTGCAGCTGGTAAGCTACCAGCCCGGGATTTCTGAGAAGGATAACATTCAGATCTCTGGGAAGAAAAGCTATGCCAGATGTTGGGTGAATATTCAAAACAAAAGGCTGTGATTTTATGGATTGGCACATCAATAATCCCAGTCCTCTTGTCTGGGGAGATGCACAAAGTAACAGTCATCACTAATTAGAGATGAAGCGAGCTTCGGGCTTGTCCTCATCAGTCACTGGGGCTCCAGGCTCAGCATTTGTTTTTATACACGTGGACCTAATCCTTCGAGGAGTTTGGTTCCCATCATCCATGTTTGCGGCAGTCAAGTTTTTCTAGGATTTCCTGAGAACACTTGGAGTTTTCATATTTAGCACTTCGTCCCTTAAAAAAAAAAGTTCGATTGGATTTCATTTTTCACACTTCACCCTCCTTAACTGGAAAAGACCAATCTTAATTATTGAAAGGCACATCTCATGCTTTCCTCGTCTCAGGAAATGTAGTAATTCATTTTACAGAGAAAATATCATCTGGGGAATTAAGGGAGATTTATTTCTCTGTGGAACCCAGGAGGGGACGAGCATTGGTGATATATAGCACAGATGAGTGGGTGTGGGTAATCTCTCATCGACGTCCTGTCAGCTTGTAGGGGCCCCAGCTGAGGGGGTTCAGTGGATGAGAGAAGACCACATCTCATCTTCTAGCACCACAGGCAAAGTCCAAGCAAAGCCTTGAGGACTTAACTTTCAGAATTAAGCAGAAACACTGTTGAATCTGGGTTCAGCTGGGACCCTTCAATAGAGTCTATTCATGGTTATAAATGATCGGTCTCCCAAGCAAGTACTAACCAGGCCTGACACTGCTCAGTGATCTCTTTGGCTTAGAGCACATTCACTGCTTCCAGTGTTTGGCCGTTGTGAACTGTGTTACCCTGAGCACTTTTGACCTTGCGTCCTAAAGGGAGGAAGTACACTTTTTTTTGTATGGTTTTGTGCCTAGGGGCGGAAGTGCTGTCGTATTGCAGAGGTACAGTAAACAGGGTGCTTAGGAAGGCTTTCCAAATAGGTCACTACCTTGTGCTCCCACCTGTGAGGAGAATCAATCAATCAATCAATCAATCAATCAACCAATCAAACATCATGATAGCAGAGAGCCGCGTGGCCAGCACACTCCAGCATGGCTACATGCCACACTAACCTCTCTGCCCTTCAGGCGATGTAGCCTGGTCTACGTATGATCTTCGTCACAGAGCAGTAGGCGGTGTCTGGGCGCAGCTGCCTAGACCTCTCCATGAGTTATGTTCACAGGCCCGTAGCCCGGTGAGTGGGTTTATGCCGCTACTCCTACCATGGTTAACTTTTGATTATGATGTGCGCTTCAAAGGAGAAATGCAGGAGCTAGGCAGCTGTAATGTAGTCATCAACTGAGCCATGCACTGAGGAAAGATCACATGAAGAAATAATGGTCAAAATGACACCAGACAGGAAGATAGGCAGGGCAGGGGTGAGAAGGAAGGAGTTATACGGGCCGTGTGACACACACACACACACACACACACACACACACACACACACACACACAGAGAGAGAGAGAGAGAGAGAGAGAGAGAGAGAGAGAGAGATAGGCAGAGATAGGCAGAGAGACAGAGACAGAGAGACAGAGAGGGAGAGGGAGAGACAGAGAGAGACAGAGAGAAAGAAAGAGGGTGCAAGGGAGGGGAGGGATGGAGGGAAGGAGGGAGGGAGAGAGACAGAGCAGAGAAAGAAAAAGAGGGAGGGAGGGGAAGAAGAGAAAGAGAGAGAAGGAGAGGGAGGGAAAGACAGAGAGACAGAGAGAGAGAGGGAGGCAGAGACAGAGAAAGGAAAGAGGGAAGGGAGAGAGAGAAGGAGAGGGAGGGAGAGACACAGAGAGACAGAGAGACAAAGACAGAGAGAGAAAGGGTGGGAGGGAGAGAGACAGAGACAGAGACAGAGAAAGAAGGAGGGAGGAAGGGGAGAGAGGGGGAGAGAGAGAGAGAGAGAGAGAGAGAGAGAGAGAGAGAGAGAGAGAATGTATAAATAATAAGCACGTGAGTCTCTATCACTACTTTTCCAAGGAGTCCCACAGTTGGAGAGAAGTGCTCCACACCTATTTCTTGCATCCCCTTCACCCCTCAATGTGAAGCAGAGATGAACAGAAAAGAACTCCTGAAGAGGTGAAACACCGCCGGACAAAGTGTGAAGTGAAATCAATAAGTATCGTGGTTACGGGCCTGGGAATGAGTACCAAACAGACCGGTTTAAATCAGAGTTCTCTACCTGTGGTTTTGTGACCTGGGACAAGATACTCACTAAGCCTCTCCAGGCCTCTGTCTTCTCACCTACAAGGCAAGGAGAAACAGTGCATATTTCAGAGGGTACAGCAAGGACGAACTCTGACAGTACATGCGGACTCTTGTTACTCAGTGGCTGCAGCTCGACCCAGATTGAAGCCAAAAGGCAGGTTCTGAGCATGGTAGCAGGTTCTGAGCATGGTGGTTCTCCAGACAGGGAACGGGACTTGATACAGTTGTCGATAATATTAAATTGATAAGAGTTTATTCACGGATGCTAGTTCCCAAATGAGGAAGAAACTCTTCTCCACAGCTCCTTCCCTGTTCTCTCAGGTGGACTCATTGTTTAGGGGTAGGGGTGGGGCTATAAATAAAGGACCACACACAGTCTGGCTCGACACCAGGGATGTGCAGCTCTTCAGCTTTGGAGTCCCGAAGTCCACTCAAGGTATCAGCAGAGCCAGCTGTCCTGGCTCAGCCACCACTGTTTTCCTCACGCCTGTCTTCTGTGCGGGTGCCTACCTATCCTGGGTGAGATCGACCTGAAGGACCTCTAGTTTTTAAACGTTTTATCAGTTCTTTGTGGGTTTCACACCATGCACCCCAGTCCCACTCATTTCCCCCTCTCCCAGCATCTGCCCTCTGCCCTTGCAACCTCCCTTCAACAGAGGAAAAAAGTCCTATTGTGCACGCTGCAGTGTATCCCAGTGTGTCCCACACCACACTCTTCTGTCCACACTCCTTTGCTTGCAGATGTTCATTGCCGTGACTCGTTGTGCTGGTACGAGGCCTCTGGCTCCTGCTACACTAGCAATACTGGAGCCTCACAGGACTCCTCTCAGATATCCTGCTGTTGTTCTGTAGTTTTGAATGTATAGGACTTCATGCGCTCCAGCAGTTCATCTATGGGGTAGATGCTGGGGTGGTCCAATTCAAAGCCCTGGATCTTGGGCCTGAGAGGCATCTGAGCTGGCTTTCCTGTGTTCACTAGTAAACCCCATAACCAGAGCCACTGGAGACTGAGTATCATCTCAGACCAGGGAAGCCTGCCTGGGCTTTGGTGGTCACAGACCCCTGCTGCTGCAGGGCCACGGACATTCAGATGTGGCCCCTGGTGGCAGCACAGGCCAGGACCCCACATGGTCCCAGGTGGCATCGCCGGCTACTCACGGCAGGCTGTTCCTCACTAACCTGGAGTCTCCAGTTCTGCCTCTCTTCATGGTGCCCACATCCTTCTGTTTCTCTTCCTCTTCCATTTCTCCACCACTTACTTGCTCCTCTTAATGGCACCCGGGGTCTCCGAGTGTCTGGGGTCATCTCAGGAGTGGTCTCAAGAGTGCTATGCCCCACTGGTGCATTATGGCATTGGGCAGGGGTCATCTTGGGCATGGTATGCCCACCTCTCAGGCCTGCATGGTGCCAGACTGGTGGCCAACTCAGGCTAGCTCCCTGTCTGGGCCCCCTGGCATTGGTCTGGAGTCATCTCAGGAGTGGTCTCAGGAGTGCCATGCCCACTCGTGCATTATGGAGCTGTACAGGGGTCATTTGGGCATGGCCTGTTCCCTCAGGCCTGTCTCACACCAGACTGGTGGCATCTCAGGCTCACTTTTTTCAGGGAATATTAGGCTTCTAGCATTCAGATGCTCACAGGTCAGGACACTGAATGTAGACATGGCCTCTTTCCTCTCTGCCACCTACTGACCCACATGTGACATAGCAGCCACACCTGCAATGCCTCTTGGAGGCAGGACTAAGGACTTCAATTTAATTTGACTACATTTTCAAAAATCTTAACAGATAACAACATATTCATTCACAGGTCCTGGAAACGAGAACTTAGCGTTTGGGGGACACAGTTCTAGATGAACAAATGAGTTTAGGAAAGACCCTGTTTACCTATTGTTTGGAGGATTCGCTATACAGATGTTGAGATCATAAGATTAATACACCCTGATGTTTATAGTTTCTAGATTTATAGTGCCAGTTATCAACATAGGGTCTGATACAAGGATTTTCCAAAGTTCTAAGTCTTCTCCTTCTGCCCTCCCTTCCTTCCTTCCTTCTCTCTCTCTCTCCTTCCCTTCCTTCTCCTTGTCCCTTTCCTCTTCATCTGTCCGTCTCCGTTCCTCTCTGTGTCTATGTGCCGGTGTTCTTATAAGTGTGAGCACACACATTGCACGGACAGAGGACAATCTCATGTGCTGGTCCTTGCCTTCTGCCTTGTCTGAGACAACGTCACTTGCTGTGTCACACATGTGCTAGGCTAGTTAGCCCTTCAGCTACAGGGATTTGTCTGGTCCTACCTCCCATCTCTCATTAGAAACTTAGGAATTCCAGGTGTGAATGACTGTGTCTGGCTTTATGTGGGTTCTGGCATCTTTTTAATTTTTTTTTTTTTTTTTACTGGATATTTACTTTACATTTCAAATATTTCCCCCTTTCCAGGTCTCCCCTAAGAAAACCCCCTATCCCATCCCCCCCTCACCCTGCCTCTTTGAGGGTTCTCCCCCACCCACCCACTCACTCCTGTCTTCCCTCCCTAGCATTCCCCTATACTGGGGCATCAAATACCCTCAGGCCCAAGGGCCTCTCCTCCCCCTGATGGCCAGCAAGGTCCTCCTCTGCCACATATGTGGCCAGCACCATGGGTCCCTCCATGTGTATTCTTTGGTTGGTGGTTCAGTCTCCGGGAGCACTGGGGGATCTGGCCAGTTGACATTGTTGTTCTCTCCATGGGGCTGCAAACTCCCTCAGCTCCTTCAGTCCCTTCTCCAACTCCTCCATCCGGGAACCCACACTCAGTCCAATGGTTGACTGCAAGCATCTGCCTCTGTATTTGTCAAGCTCTGCCTGAGCCTGTCAGGAGACAGCTTATCATGCCTCCATCAGCAAGCACTTCCCAGCATCTACAATAACATCCGGGTTTGGTGGCTGTACATGGGATGTATCCCCAGGTGGGGCAGTCTCTGCATGGCCTTTCCTTCAGTCTCTGCTCCACACTTTGTCTCCATATTTCCTCCTGTGAGTATTTTGTTCCCCATTCTAAGAAACACTGAAACATCCACATTTTGGTCTTCCTTCTTCTTAGGCTTCATATGGTCTGTGAATTGAATCATGGGTGTTCCAAACTTCTGGGCTAATATCCACTTATCAGTGAGTACATACTGTGTTTGTTCTTTTGTGACTGAGTTACCTCGCTCAGGATGATATTTTCAAGTTCCATCCATTTGCCTGTGAATTTCATGAAATCGTTGTTTTTAATAGCCAAACAGTACTCCATTGTGTACATTAATTCAGGTCCTTACACTTGTGTGACAAATTCTTGACCCATGGAGCCATTTCCCCTACCACTAAGTGTCTTCTTAAGGATTATCTCTGGTTTTATAAAATTTTCTCATATTTTGCAATAAGGAGAAAGGACTAGAAGAAATCTCCACATCACACAAAGTCATCATTTTCAAAACTATGCTGGAAGCAGAATGTTATAAAGTTATTTAGTGGCCCAACTGGACACTCTTCAACACCGCTCCTTTTAGTGGGTAGTGTTGGAAGGTTAACGGCATTTTGGATGATTTAAACCTAAATTCAGGTTTTAACACTGAATAGACTTGCTACAAACACCACATCCTTCACTAGGGTTCCTGGGGTTCCTACCAGAGCTCACAGGGATGAATTCATTTGTAGCCTCAGAAAGGGCTTCAAATTGATATAGGATTAGAAAAAAATCCTTCCTGGACCAAGACAATGATTGTAATGTTTAAATCACATGTTGAAAAAAAGTGTTTTCGGATCCAAGGTAAAAAAGACGGCAGGGGATTGTGTACTTTGACTCTTAGCTGCCTGCATAACCTTGTAATAATTACATAAATCCACGAGTTCAAAGTCTGTTCTTTAAGTCCTGTTCTTTAGCAGTTTCTAGTGACCCTAGGCCAGAAGGCCAGGTCCTTCAGTTAATCAGAGAAACTGAGATTTAAGCTGCTCACCGTTGACTTGTTATTTATCCTCCTGGGTGCAGACATTCTACAGGCTGGACATGCCAACTTCTGCTGGCAAAAGATTTTGATCTGTGATTCCTGAGAGGAAAAGTCACTGATGTCAGCAGTTACAGGTTCTGTCCCTTGGTGGAGATCTAACCAGGGAACAATAAATAGGTCATCTCATGGGAAGTAAACTTCATGGCCCTGGGGAATATTTGTCACCTGGGAGAATTTAGCTTATGGGACCTTAAGCTACTTCTTGTGGATGTTTAAAATCTGAAGTTGAACTCTGAAAGGAATAGTAATGAAAGTTAATGAGGGGCTTAGAAAGGTTCTCCTGTTCCTTTACCTGGAGGAGGAGGAGGAGGAGGAGGAGGAGAAGAAGAAGAAGAAGAAGAAGAAGAAGAAGAAGAAGAAGAAGAAGAAGAAGAAGAAGAGGAAGAGGAAGAGGAAGAGGAAGAGGAAGAGGAAGAGGAAGAGGAAGAGGAGGAGGAGGAGAAGGAAGAGTAGGAGGAGGAGAAGGAAGAGTAGGAGGAGGAGGAAGAGGAGGAGGAAAAGGAGGAAAAAGAGGAAAAAGAAGAAAAGGAAGAGGAAGAAGAGGAAAAAGAAGAGAAAGAGGAGGAAGAGGAAAAGGAGGAAGAGGAAGAAGAAATAAAAAATTATTAGAATAATAATAAGAAAAAGCAGCAGCAGCAAATAATAATAATAGTAATTAGAAGAATTAGAAGAAAGAGATAATAATCATAATCATAATAGTCATAATAATTAGAAGGAGATGAAGAAGAAGA
Source organism: Uromys caudimaculatus (assembly GCA_028551405.1). Taxonomy (NCBI): domain Eukaryota; kingdom Metazoa; phylum Chordata; class Mammalia; order Rodentia; family Muridae; genus Uromys; species Uromys caudimaculatus. The sequence goes on from JAPYYD010002981.1 coordinate 13,213, forward strand.
AGAAAAAGAAGAAGAAGAAGAAGAAGAAGAAGAAGAAGAAGAAGAAGAAGAAGAAGAAGGAGGAGGAGGAGGAGGAGGAGGAGGAGGAGGAGGAGGAGAAGAAGAAGAAGAAGAAGAAGAAGAAGAAGAAGAAGAAGAAGAAGAAGAAGAAGAAGAAGAAAGCTTCACCTAGTTTTTCTAATGCTTTAAAAAAGCTAGGTGAATAAAATCATGAAAAGTATGTATAATCAAACTCTGAGCAGAAGGCAGAGAATCCTGGAAATTAAAAAAGAAAAAGAAAGGATATATGACAATATAAAGCAACTCAGTGAAAAATAGCAAACCTGAGATGATTTCAGTTGAAATAACAAAAGGCTGTATTGGCGGGAGGGACGGATCAGTAGTTAGAACACTTGCTGCTCTTGAGGACACAGGTTCAGTGACCAGCACCCATGTAAGAGGAGGTTCAAGACTGTCTGTGACTGCATCTCCAGGGGACCTGGTGTCCTCCTCTGACCTCTGCAGGCTCTGGGCACACACGTGGCACACAAATGTCCCTGAAGGCGTTCGTTCATTCATACAAGCAGGCACTTGTATATACACATTAAAAAGGAATATTTAAGAATTCAAGAGTAGCATTTGATGTATTAAACAAGTAATGATAACTATACTTGATAAAGCAGAAAAGATCATTATTATGTTTTTATGAAAATTATTTTTAGCTCTTTAGAAAATAAGAAAAAAAACAGGGTACATGAGAAAAACAAACATCAGAAATATAATTTAAGGAAGACTTTTTCTTATCTTTTAAGATAGGCTCCTATGCATGCGAGGCTTGCGTCACTCAGACTTGCTATGAAGCTGAGGATGACTTTGAACTTCTTACCTGCCTGCCTCTACCTCCTGAGTGTTGGGATTATAGGCGTGCAGAACCATGCCCAATTTATGCTGGATGGGGCATGGACCACAGGGCTTCCTGCATGCTGGGTGGGAACTATCTACTAAGCTACATCTCTAGTACTAAGATGCTTTTAAAGCCAACGTTTAATAAAACATAGGTAACTAGAACGTTAGGTTTTTTTTTTTTTTTTGATACTTTATTTACATTTCCAATGTTTCTCCTTTTCTGGGTCTCCTCTTTGGAAACCCCCTATCCCCTCCCCATCCCCGCCTCTACGAGGGAATTCCACCTCCCACCCACCCGCCCACTCATCCCCATATTCCCACCTTGACATTCCCCTTTACTGGGGCCTCTAACACCTTCAGGCCCAAGGGCCTCTCTTCTCTCCCTGATGGCCATCGAGGTCATCCTCTGCTACATATGTGGTCCGAACCATGGGTCCATAGATGTGTATTCTTTGGTTGGTGGTCCAAACTCCAGGACGACTGGGGGGAGGTGTCAGGCCCACTGATGCTCTTGCTCCCTCCATGGGGCTACAAATTCCCTCAGCTCCTTCAGATCTTTCTCCAACTCCTCCATCTGGGACCTCACT
>JAPYYD010002982.1:0-14683 GCA_028551405.1 Uromys caudimaculatus
CCAGCCTTAAACCATAGTGATCTGATAGGAGGCATGGGATTATTTCAATCTTCTTGTATCTGTGGAGGTTTTTTTTGTGACCGATTATATGGTCAATTTTGGAGAAGGTACCATGAGGTGCTGAGAAGAAGGTATATTCTTTTGATTTAGGATGAAATGTTCTATAGATATCTGTTAAATCCATTTGATTCATAACCTCTGTTAGTTTCACTGTGTCTCTGTTTAGTTTGTGATTCCAAGATCTGTCCATTGATGATAGTGGGATGTTGAAGTCTCCTACTATTATTGTGTGAGGTGCAATGTGTGCTTTGAGCTTTAGTAAAGTTTCTTTTATGAATGTGGGTGCTCTTGCATTTGTAGCATAGATGTTCAGAATTGAAAGTTCTTCTTGGTAGATTTTTCCTTTGATGAGTATAAAGTGTACTTCCTTATCTTTTTTGATGACTTTTGGGTGAAAGTCAATTTTATCCGATATTAGAATGGCTACTCCAGCCTGTTTTTTGGGACCATTTGCCTGGAAAATTGTTTTCCAGCCCTTTACTCTGAGGTAGTGTTTGTCTTTATCCCGGAGGTGTGTTTCCTGAATGCCGAAAAATGCTGGGCCCTCTCTATGGATCTAGTCTGTCAGTCTATGTCTTTTTATTTGGGAACTGAGTCCATTGATGTTAAGAGATATTAAGGAATAATAATTGTTGGTTCCTGTTATTATTGATGGTACTTTTAGGTTTGTGTGGCTATCTTCTTTTCAGTTTGTTGAAAGATTACTTTCTTGCATTTTCTAGGGCATGGTTTCCCTCGTTGAGTTGACATTTACCATCTATTATCCTTTGTAGGGCTGGGTTTGTGGAAACATATTGTTCTTTTTTTTTTTTTTTTTTTTGGTTTTTCGAGACAGGGTTTCTCTGTATAGCCCTGGCTGTCCTGGAACTCACTCTGTAGACCAGGCTGGCCTCGAACTCAGAAATCCGCCTGTCTCTGCTTCCCAAGTGCTGGGATTAAAGGTGTGCGCCACCACTGTCCAGCTCTGTGGAAACATATTGTGTAAATTTGGTTTTGTCATAGAATATTTTGGTTTCACCATCTATGGTAATTGATAGTTTTGCTGGGTATAGCAGCCTGGGCTGGCATTTGTGTTCTCTTCGTGTCTGTATGTGTTCTGCCCAGGATCTTCTAGCTTTCATAGTCTCTGGTGAGAAGTCTGGTGTAATTCTGGTAGGTCTGCGTTTATATGTTACTTGACCTTTTTGCTGTACTGCTTTTAATATTCTTTCCTCGTTTTGTGTATTTGGTGTTTTCATTATAATGTGACAGGAAGAATTTCTTTTCTGGTCCAATCTATTTGGAGTTCTGTAAGCTTCTTGTATATTTATGTTCATCTCTTTCTTTAAGTTAGGAAAGTTTTCTTCTATGATTTTGTTGAAGATATTTACTGGTCCTTTAAATTGGGAATCTTCACTCTCTTCTATACCTATTATCCTTAGGTTCTGTCTTCTCATTGTGTCCTGGATTTCATGGATGTTTTGGGTTAGGAGCTTTTTGCATTTTGTATGTTCTTTTACTGTTGTGTCAATGTTGTCTATGGTATCCTCTGCTCCTGAAATTCTCTCTTCTATCTCCTGTATTCTGTTGGTTATGCTTGCATCTATGACTCCTGATCTCTTTCCTAGGTTTTCTAACTCCAGGGTTGTCTCTTTTTGTGATTTCTTTATTGTTTCTATTTCTATTTTTAGCTCCTGGATAGTTTTGTTCATTTCCTTTGTCTGTTTGGTTGTGTTTTCCTGTAATTCTTTGATGGATTTCTGCGTTTCCTCTTTAAGGGCTTCTACTTATTTACTTGTGTTCTCTTGTATTTCTTTAAGCTTGTTAATTTCTTTCTTAAAGTCTTCTATCATCATCATGAGAACTGATTTTTAATCTGAGTCTTGCTTTTCTGGTGTGTTGGGGTATCCAGGGCTTGCTGTGTTGGGAGAGCTGGGTTCTGATGTTGCCAAGTAGCCTTGGTTTCTGTTCCTCATGTTCTTGCCCTTGCCTTTTGCCATCTTGTTTACTCTGATGTTAGTTGATCTTACTCTGTCTGGCTGTGGCTTTTCCCCCCTTCAGGCCTCTGTGTCAATACTCCTTGAAGACCAGCTCTCTCTGAGAGGTGTTTGGGTTTGGAGAGCTGTGGCACAGGGTCAGCTCTGGGGTGCAGATAGAAACCAGAAGGATCTTGTCCCCAACTGTCCCTTGGTTCCTGTGTCCTGATGGCTCTGCAAGGGTCCCTCTTGATCCAGTGAGTTTGAACAGCAGTGGTGGTTTTGCCTATGCTCGAAGGTGTGTCAGTACTCCTTGGATACCAGCTCTGTCCTGGAGCCCTGTGGCCCAGACTGAAGTCCCCAGATCCCGGTGAACAGTGGTGCTTTTCTTATCCCCACTCACGGCTTTTCCATGCTCCTGGGAGTGTAACTTTTTTCCGGAGCTACTTGGCTATGGAGCCTTGGCGGCCCTGGCACAGGTCTCAAGCCACAGATGGAAACCAGAAGGTTCCTGTCCCTGACTTTTCCTCCTCAGTCTCTGTGTCCTGAGGGCCTGGGAGGCTAGCTTTCTCCCGGCGCTAATTGGCCATGAAGCCCTGTGGCACAAGCTGAGGTCCCCAGCCACAGATGGAAACCGGAAGTTTCCTGTCCCCGACTTTACCTCAGTCCCTGTGTCCTGAGGTTCCGGGAGGGTCCCGGTGAGCAGTGCTGCTCGTCTTAACCCCACTCACATCTTTTCCACGCTCCTGGGAGGGTAGCTTTCCCCTGGTGTTACTTGGCTATGGAACCGTGGTGGCCCAGGCATAGGTCTCCCGCCACAGATGGAACTATTTTGGTGTTTTGAGAGAAAGTCTCATTATGTAGCCTTCGCTGGCCTGGAACTCTCTATACACAGCAGGCTGTATAGAGATGGGCTGGATTGAGCCCATAGAGATCTACCCTGCCTGTCTTTCCAAGTGCTGCCACGAGGGGCATGCCTCGCCATACTTGGCATATAAAAGAACATATATTATAAGCAGGATTTAAAAAACTGTTCTGGGGGAGATTTTGTCAATTTATCCAACAAATATAACTGTAAGACTGCTTCTCAGATGCTGCTTTAGCCCCTGAAGACACAGCAATGACAAGAACAAAAAGGAAGACATTTTCATTTTGGTTAGAGAAACCAACAATAAGCAAGAAACCAAGTAAACATACCTTGTACAGACATGTAGTGTGATAGATAGACATGCTGTATGAAGGCATTTTGGTCAATGATAGACCATAGACACAGTGTTGGTACCATAAAGTATAGAACAGTATGGCAGCATAGCTAGTTTGGTTTGTATGAAAACTTGTGATGCTCACACAATGATAAGCATACCTAACAATGCATTTCTAAGGAAATGTCCTGACTGTTAGTACATGACTGCCATTTCAAGTGATAAAACAGAATGGGGTTGGAGAATTTTGAGAGAGAAAGATGACTTTAGAAGATAGGTAGGGAATCCTTTCTGAGGAGGTGTGAGTGGGCCATGCCTGAGGAATTCATGTGACATGCCAAGACCATAGCTCATTTTTTCATTAAACTAATTGATCCCCTCAATCACAAAGCACTTCACAATGTAGTATTAAATCTAATGATCATAAGAATTCTTTAAAAAAAAGAATTATTTTAATGACCTATAAGTTATTGGGGATTTATAAACCATAAAATTGTCTTTTGATGCTTGCTCCTATCTCCCATGTACTTTCATCTCTTGGAGAGGGTGAATGTTGTTTGGGCTACTTTACTCTCAAGAAATTCTAAAGGAAAAAAATAACTTGCCCCATTCAGTGTCTGCAGCAAGTCTGGACTCCTGTTAGAGGCATCTTTAAATGTAGGTTTACTTCCCTTGTGGACAGGATAGGATGAAATCCCCTGTCCTGTCAAGTCCTCCTGTCACATTTTATAGAAACATACAGCTTAGGAAGAAGCAGTTTTGATGATAGTTACTCAACAGTGATGAAAAAATGAAACATTTCCTTGAACTGAGGGAGACTGTCAAAGCATCTCAATTTCCCCTCCCAGAGAGCATTTCTTTTCTGAGTTCTGCTAAGTTTTCTGAAGCTACAAAACAGAAGATTCTGAAAACATGGAAGAAAAGGTACAAACTTCATCCAAGGGACAGTTGATGTTATGTTGACTGAGAACCCTAACCTATATTAGGAACTTAACCGTCCATTTTGGAGCCTCTGATCTGGATATAGTGTCCCTTACTGTACAGGTGAGGAAGCCAGTCCTAGGGGCTGAGCCTCAGAAACTTGCACTCAGTCCCTTCAACAGAGAAGAACAGAGGTAGATTTCTATCTGGTATAGATGTGCTAGAGGCTGTGCTACAGCCCCTTCTTGATAGTCAGCACTTACTCTCAGAGGAGTGAGCCCCATTTTCTGTATTTCTTAAGAAAGAGGGAAATATACATAGGTTCAAGGTGAAAAAGACCCTTGGTGAGTGTCCGACACGGAAACAGGTATCTCATCTACACAGCTTCTGACATTTAGATTGCTCTTCCTATAGAAAGTCTCAAGCTGGGAAGGAAGAAGAAGGCATATTCAGTCACTTTAGGGAGAGCTAGCAATGAAAAATGGAATTTCTTGGCTGCTAAGTTCAAACATTCTCCTTTGGGTCTAACCCAATCAAACGCACCATTGATTCAAAACCCTTTCATTTGGAAAGCATGTTGATCTAGAAGATTCAAGAGTACCTTACAAATTAATCTGCTCCCCTCCCTGCAGACAACAATTCTCAAAACAACAAATGCATGACTACTAAAAACCAGCCCTATCTGTTGCCAGATGCCAGCTCAGCATTCCTGCCTCTCCATGCCCAGGCACCTGGGATTCCTGCCACCTGTCTGGCCTTAAGACTGGAGCTGATCCGGGGAACATAGCTACATCAGCCCTTACCATCTACCACTGATGCCAGCTAGAGATGTGCTTGCAAGCGTGGAGAACTAGGTACCTGTATGTTTTCTTTATAGAAAGAAAAAGTGATCATAAAGATTTCTTTTTTGAGTCAGAAAAGTGTTCTGAGTTCCCCACTGGGTCATTAAGGATGGCCTTCCTTAAATTCCATTCGCGAGGTATCACGTGGCTATGGTATGCTTATACAGAGTAGTTATCCCAGAACCTTTTCTAGCCAGATTTTCAGTTTTATAGGACATATGGTCACTGTGGAAACTGTTCAAATCTGTTATATATTGCAAGAAATCAGCCATAGATATGTAAATTACTGGGTGTGGCTATGTTCCAATAAAACTTTACTTACAAAATCAGATAGATGGTGGGCCAATGTTGGATTACTGCCTGCATGAAGCTTTCCAACTCCTGGTATAGAACAATTATTTCTCACCATGAGCAGCCCAGATCAAACACATCAGTATTGCCTAGGCAACTATGAGCAATGTTAATAATCAGACCTTGGAAATGATCAGAATCAGCTGGCAGGCTTGCTGAATGCAGAATTCTGGGCCCTAAGTGATGCTTTTTTATTCAAGGCCTCCCAGTCTAGCTTAGAGCTTGGAATTTTGTCTTTTTCACAGGTTCCCAGATAATTGAACACTGCAAACCAGGGGCATGCTTTGGGAATCACAGCTGTGAATAACTCTCTTCCTGTACATCAGATCTGGGAAGAGGTCTTGTGGTCTGAAGAGCACAAAGCAGAGGCAGGGGTGGTGGTGGTGGGGGAGTCCTGCTTGTTTCTCTAGTTGACTCCTGCTGAGACCAGGGCAGTCCCGGAAGTCAAAAGAGCCAAGGTTGTGGCCTGCTGAGGAGCTCTGGAGCTGGTGTGGGCAGAAAGGTCTGCAGTGAGGAAGACTTCCAGAGTACAGACTGTCCCCATTCTCTGTGGCTGCATTTGACCAAGATGATGACATTTGCCAACATTTAAGGCAAAGCAAAGGAGAAGAGCACCTCTGAGTGGAGTAAGTAGGGAAAGGAGAATCTACAAAGATTGGATGAGCCATAAGAGGCTGAGGGATGTCTGAGCCCCAGCTTTCCTGTAGTCTGGAGAATCATGTCCCTTCAGAATTGTCTCACTACACATTTAGTTATGGAACTGCTAGCCTTCACTGGAGTAGATCGGGAAACTACTAGAACTTTTCCAGGAGACAAGCCTTGGTTCTCTCACCTGCTAATGCTTCCAACTCCATGGGACTAGGAGAGTTGGTTTCTTTAGTCATTACATGCCCTGATATGAAAAGGCAGACTTGACAAAGCCACAGGCTGATGTATAAACAGTATAGAGGCCTTCCACTTCTGTGTGCTTGCCATGGGAATTGTCAGCAGCCTATGAACAGAGGCTGGTGGGAGGGGCATCTTTTGAACAATGAATGAGCTGCCAGAGGATGTGAGGCAGGTGGTATATACGCTGGGGTTTTCTATAAGGAAGAGTGGAGAAGGGCATCATCATTTCCATGGCTACTTGCTCAAACAGTGTTCCAAACTTCACCTTGATTTGCTCTTTCCTTACCACAGGCAACCTCTACTTGCAACACAGAGGTACAGCCTTCAAAAGGGTCATGTTAGAATTTTCCATGGAAGCAAACTGAAGAGAGTTCAAGGTTGCAGAAGGCTGGGAGACAGTCTTGGAACATCATTATTGTCTCTAAGACAATACTTGTGGAGAAGTAGGGTGGTTTTAGTGATTATGTTCTTTGCCCTCACTATGGGCTTTTATCTCTTGCCCAGCTCTGAACCTTTTCTACTCACCCAGGAACCTAGAATCCAATTCTACTCTTGATTTCTCTTAAGAATATGTGGGGCTAGAGAGATGGTTCAGTGGTTAAGAGCACTGACTGCACTTCCAGAGGACCTGAGTTCTATTCCCAGCAACCACATGGTGGCTCACAACTGTATGTAATGGGATCCAGTGCTGTCTTCTGGTGTGTCTGAAAACAGCTACAGGATACTCACATACATAAAATAAATAAATATTTTTAAAAAAACTAAAAATAAAATGCACTCAAGTCTTATGAGAAGCGATTAATGACAAGAAAGGATTAAATCCCGATATAAGGCCTCACTTTTTGTGCTCTATTTTTCTGGCATGGCTGTGCTCTAATATTGGCCCTGGGATATTCTAGTATCCATCCACATTCCTCCTCTTCAGGACATCAGCCTCATGCCAATCGTCTCTGGCCACACCTGTGGTGTTCAGCCAACATCCTACAACACATAGAACCATTACGTTTTGACAAAGAGACTTTGTAGTTCCATGGAGCTTGTCTTGTAGTTTACCAGAACTCCTATAAAATAAAAGTTCAATTCAAATTCTCCAAGGTCAACAATGAATAAGACTTGACACAGAAGAGGAGTTGGGCCTTTTATTCTCAAACATTCTTCCTTCCCCTGGGTTATCTTCCATTTGCTCCAAGATGGGAAATAGTTGCCATTACCTGGTGAGAAGGTCCAAGAGGATCTGGCCTCAGTTTGGGTAATGATTTGCTAGATTTACTGAGGAGTGAGGTCACTCCACCCAATGCCCTATGTCTAATGTATAAATTGTTGTCATCTTTATTTCCTTCACATGAGGTGCCATGTCTAATTTTGAATCAGGCATCTTAGAGAACTGGACAGGAATGTAAGGCAGTCAGTGGTGTGGAGTAGATCATTAGAGTTAGACAGCACTACAAGAAGCACTTTTACTGCCATGTTTGTCTCTGAGCTTCCTCAAGCCACATAGCTCAAAACTAGTGCTTGTTTCAAAGCTCAAGGTGTAGCAAGCCCTGACGGCCATTAACTGTTGTTTGGCCTTGGCAGAAAAAAGCCAGATTCTTGTAAAAATGAGCATCATTAAGGGAGATCTACTTGCACAAGGCTTACTAAGACTAAATTACCGAGAAGGAGACTGCTTAAAACTGTGAGGTGGAAGCAAGCCTCTTTAACACATTCCCCTTTCTTTCGCTTTCTCCAGAGGTAAGGAACACCGGAAGTAAGGCACCATTCCTTTCCGGTTTCCTCGGCCTTGGGGGTCATCCTCCCTGAGGTGCCAAGCTCTCCTGCCAGGAGGATAAATCCTGCTTGGAGAAACGTTTGCTATTCTATCCGCTTCCCAGGCAGTGTTCATATAGTAGAAGTTTTCTGAGGACTCAACTTTAATCTAAATAAAGGAAGAGAAAGAATTTCTGGTACTATGGTTGCTGTGCCAAAGTAAATAGGTAAAAAAGAAACCTGACATTTTCCACGCTGCATTCCTGGCACCCAGGGCTCTGCCTCCAGATTTACCTTCATCTTCCTCTCCTCTCCGTCCCCACTCCCTTCCACTGATTTTTATGGGAATTTTTCGCTAATTGTTTCTAGAATACCTTCAGCCTGAGACCTAGAACATTTTAAGACCTGAAGAGAGGTTGGAGGGTAGTGAGTATGAAGCTCTTCTTTGCTAATAGGCTGCAGAGGAAAGGATGCAGAGGCAGGGAGCTCACCCCAAAGGTGTCTTTTTTTTTTTTTTTTTTTTTTTTTTTCTTAGCTACATGGTAATACCTTGTATCAGCCAAGGGCAAAGGAAATTCAGGGTTTCTACCATTTCCCCAGAAAGACTCCATTAAGTTCTTCATTAGCCTCCTTCAGCTAAAGGTCAGGACAAAAAAATGTCTAACTTGACAACCCTTTAAGCAGACTCTTCCCATAGGATACAGAGCCATCTCTAACATGTAATGTTTCCTGAAGCAAATTTGCTCTGGGACTTGTCTATCCTGAAAGCAAACCACCCAAGTATTAAACACCCTTCAGAAGACATCTTGTCTAGTTGTCAGAACAGAAAAAAATCAAAGCAGCCCCCGGGGGTGACAGACTGTGGCTTCGCTGCCAGTGCCTGGAAACCTGGATGCCTTCAAGTGGCAGAGCTGAGAGGTTCAAAACCAGCCCAGGGGTGGTACAACTCTGCTGGAACCCCCATCTCTCCTGATGCCTATCGAGCTGGCAACAGAATTGAGCTGAGAATAGATTTTTTTTTTTTCTTTTTGGCTAGCATGTAAACTGCTTTCTGCAGCACAGAAGCTGTTGGGGGCCTATTTGTTCTTATTTGAGCTAGAGCATACAGAAAGAGCTAGAATCTAACTTTGCCAAGGACACATCAGGGTGGGGTGTGAGGAGGTTCGATTCATAGTGACATTATTGAAAAGAAATAAGGAGGCTTACAGGATGACTATCTAAATTTTCCCAAGACAGGATTTTAACAATGTGGAATAGTTTGAGACCAGGAAGAGTGTCTATTTACCCTTGGAGTAGATTGACATGGACCAAGTTATGATGCTGAACAGCTCTGGCTTCATACAGAAGTTCAATTTTCTATAAAAATTGAAATGCATAGCAATGCTGAAAAGCTACAAATATGTATTCCGGCTACCTTTAATGAAGGTAGCTGGTTGTTCACTCCCTGCCTATAGCTGCTTTCTATGTGAGCATTTGTGCACATCAGAGTTCAACTACACATCCAACAGAAGAATATCAGAAGGTATCACCTGAAGAGTGGCTCTTTACATATTCTTACTGGTAGTTAAGTGTCTGCCTGAAGAAACAAGCCAGTTCATATTTGGAAGGCACTGGAAAAATCATCTGGGGACCCCCAGACACCTGACTTATGCAGATTCAAGTGTGTACAAAGCCCCAGAGGACAGATACCTGCCTCTCTATGCTGGGTGCTGCTCCCTCAAACACACTCCCACCTCAGGAGCCCGGAACCAGGCTTCTTTGCCTGTGTTCAGTCAGGCTTTAAAAGTCCATCACTGGCAGGCTGTTCTGCTCATCTTGGTCATCCAGGGGAACCAGGTATGGCTAACCACAGACCAAGAGTGGACAGCGGAAACTCAATGTCGGACGGTCTACTCAAGTACAACAATTTAGTGCCCAAGTCAAGAGACTATCAAAGCCTTGTCTTATGATTAAGTGTTCAGAACCATTCATGGGGCCACATCAAGCATAAACTGCAACAACGGGCAAGCAGGCATACTTGCCACCAAAATCAGATGAGACAGGAACTAATTGGTGAAGGGTACTAACCAGTTCCATGAGACAACTAGAAATTTCAGGTTAAAAATGAAATCTAATAAACACAAAAGAAACAAAAATAAAACTCAGGCTGAGCGCACAGCCCAGCAGTAAAGCATTTGACTGGCATCTTCCAGGCATCCCCAGCCTGGAAAAAAAAAAAAAATGCAGGCTCTAGCCTTAGTACTTCTAGACCCTGATTCAGTGGATCTGGGGGAAGCATTTACACTGATTCAGAGTTGGAATGCCAGGATGTGAAAATGGGCAGGGGGGCGGAACCCTCACAAGAAAGGCTAGCTTGTATGTAAGGCCATGCAGCTGCTGGAGGATAAGATTCAAAATGCCTATGGGTCTTTTTTATTCATCCCAGGCCCTTTCAGCCTGGCTGAGCTGCATTCTGCTTCCCCTCTGTGTTAGTCATGTTCCTATTGTGACAGAATACCAAGATAAGGGCAACTTATAAACAAATGTGTTTAGTTTGGGCTTATGTTCCAGAAGGTTAGTGTCTATAGTGGTGGAGGAAAACAGGGCAGCAGGAATAGCTGAGAACTGAGAGCTTGATCCAGGAATTAGGCAGAGAAAGGGCACACTGAAAATGGCAGAAGTCTTTTGGAACCTCAAAGCCCACTCTCAGTGATGCATCTCTTTCAACTTATTAAAGACATCCTTTCTAATCCTTCTAAAACAGTTCCGCCAACTGGGGATCAAGTATTCAAACATATGAGCCTATGGGAGCTATTCTCTTTCAAGCTACCCTACCCAGGTTAAGGGCATTAAGAGGTTTAATGTCCTCTAATGGGACATTAAAGATGTGATGAAGGCTAGTGTCCAGTGCTTTAAGTCTTGAGACCTCATTGAGTTCAAATGGATGGACCTCTAGTGAGCAGGATGGAACCAGTGATAGGCTAGTTAGAGCCACTTCCTGCATTCCTTGCTACCTGAAACCTCTCCATATTCCTGACTAGATCCTTCCTTTCCTGAGTTTTCTGTGCCTGTGATGAGGGGGCTTACTGTTTCCTCTTGGAAAACATCCATTAAGAACCCCAGCTGGTGATAAACACTGGCCCAGCTTGGGGGGTGGAGGTGGGGGTGGGCAATGATCATAGTGCTGTTGGCTTCCCTTTCTTCACCCCATTGCTTAACTCACTTTCCAGTTCTGTTAAAATCCCCTCAGTTTGCTCACTGACCCACTCTTTAACATCACCATATACTTTGGTAACTCTAATTTTGTCTTATTATCAAGAAAGAAAAAAAAAACTTCCTTTGCTGAAATTTCTATCCTATAATCAACCAGGCCAGATGCTACCACTTGCCTGCAAATATTCCCAGCACCAGACTCAACATTAGACTTCTTTCCCCCCCATACTCTAACAGCTGCATTTGTTGCTTTCTACCCCTTAACTTTAACTTTACGAAAGGGCGATGTCTCCCTTAGAGGAATATGTCACTCAAGTGCAGTATGTAAAACACTCAGCATTGTCTAACATGGTGGATAGCTGTTCTCTCCCAACTAAATGACAAGCCACATAAGACAGGACATTTTGTCAGGGTTGTTTATTGCTGTGTGCCCAGCATAGAGCAGAGCTTTTGGATGTAATCAGAGGCTAATAAATACTTGCTGAGTGGAAGTGAATAAGAGCTCTGAAGGGACAAGAACATGACTATTCTCAGCAGGTTTGCCACCTGTCTTCCTAACCTGGCCGTGAAGGGGCTCATACATTCTCTCCTTGTGGGGCCAATTGAATAACAAACCATCTGCTCACACCTTTTCTAGGGGTGTGTTGGCTATGCATCCCACAGGAAGCAGGTCATTTTAGACAGGAGCTCCAAAGCTCTCGAAAGTTTCTCTGAGCAGAAACTACCATAGGCAGCTTTAGACTCTGCAGTATGCCCTGTAGAAGCCATGGGGCCATGAGGATTGTGGTGGTTTGAATACGCTTGGCCCAGGGAGTGGCACTATTAAGAGGTGTGGCCTTTTTGGAGGAATTGTGTCACTGTGGGGGTGGGCAAAGAGAGCTTCCTCCTAGTTGCCCGAAGATGCCAGTCTTCTTTTTTGCCTTCAGAACAAGATGTGGAACTCTTAGTTCCTCCTGTACCACACCTGCCTGGATGCTGCCATGCTTCCCACCATGATGATAATGGTCTGAACCTCTGAATCTGTAAGCCAGCCCCAATTAAATGTTGTCCTTTAAAAGAGTTGCCTTGGTCATGGTGTCTCTTCAGAGTAATAGAAACCCTAAGACATAGATATTTTTGTCCTACACACACCTCTTGCTGCTATGCCCAGTCCCTGTCCTCTGCTTCTGGCTTCTTTTTAGTCAACATGGTTCTCTACCTTTCTTCACCTGCTCCTGAGCTGGGAGCCACCATAAAGTAAGGAAGGTTGCAAGCAAAGAACACTTTCTGAGTTTCTATAGTAGGTCAGACTCTGTGCTAGGTAGTAGTGGCACAAATCAACCAGTCAAGGACTCTAGGGCTCTATTGGCCCTATGTGGGAGAGCAGAGAATTGCACACAGAAAGGAACACTGTGAAACAGGACTACAGTGATCAACGAAAAGCACACTAATTGAATCTCAGAGAGGTCTTCCTCCAAAGCCTGTGCTCAAGGTACCTACACTCTCCCTGGTGTCCTGGAAGGCTCAGAGCAGAAGCCCCCCTCCATTCCCTTCCAACTCTTGCTCTGGGATCCTGGAAGTGGCCTAGTTTACAGAACCAAACAGGAGGCGCTCTGATGCTGAGCTCCATAGTACTGGGGCTGTGAAGAACTGAGTTTGTGGCATTTGTATTACATCTCTACCCAGATCTGATTTTTTTTTTTAAACAACTGGTTTATAGCAAATCTTCTTCTTTAAAAAAACATCCATATGTTTCTGTTCTGAAATGTATTCTGGAGGTGCTTGCCCATATGCCCAGTCAGTACCCATAGTCCCAGGGCTAATCCAGGGCTTCTGGCATCTTCCAGAGCACATCCCTGGAGACTTTCTCATGAATACCACCACTGACAGGTTTTTCCATGTAGTGCTACTGTGACCAACCATTCCTTTCTGAGGAAAGAAGACTTGAGGTAAGTCATAAAAATAGGGAGACACTGAGAATAGACCAGCCTTCCTCAGCACTTTCCACAAGCTTAGCTTATTCTTCTGGAAATTTCACTGCACATTTCTTTCCATAGCTTAAAAACTTGAAAAGCCATTTCCCCTTGACTGGCATGACTTATGTTTCTTTTGATATGTTTTCTCTGTAGGTAATTCCCCCTATATGGGGCTATTTCTTCCTCATGAACAGCATTTCTCTTCTTTGGTGCAATCCATCTTGTCAGTCTTCCTTCCTTCTCATTTTTAAGGGAGTAAAAACAACTGTCAATGGGTTCAGCTTAGAAGGACTGGGGTCTAGGTACTGGAGATGTTGTTCAGTGTAACACATAAAACAGGCCACCAGACTGAATTATCTCAATGGTCTCTCTACTGTAGTCTTAGCTTCTAGTCACAAATGGTAGTGGACAACCATTGATTTATTTGCTTTTCTGATCCAGCATCTTCTCTACCTCTCAGCCACTAGCAGCTTCTTGTTGTTGCTGTTTTCAAACTGAGCATCAAGGCTAAGACAGAGCTGGGCATGGAACCACATTTGCCCCAGTGAGACTAAAGATCACACCATAATGCTCACACCATTTATCTCCATACTTAGGCCTTTCTATAGAGGGGAGAGAAAAGGCAGCTTCAAGGCTGCCCACTTAGCCATACAGGCTGATGTTTCTGGTGAGTGTTACCTGAACTTTTTCAACATGTTTTGACCATGAGGCATTTGCTTCACCTAAACATTCAGGAACAAATGAAGCTTCCCAAGCAAAAACTTCGCAAGTTTGGGTTCAAATGAAGTATCAGGTATCTTGGAAAGTTGTGGCAAAATGAGTAAGGAAAGACAGTAAAGCCAGTCCCAGACTGCCTCCTGCCCTCTGTCTCTCACAATACAATGTCACAGCAGAGTGACAGAACCAGAGCTTAGGGATATTCTCAGAGGTACACTCCCCTGGCTCGTTCTTTCTTTCTTTCTTTCTTTCTTTCTTTCTTTCTTTCTTTCTTTCTTTCTTTCTTTGTATAGAATAGAGTTTATTCAGAGCATGGGGAGGGGAGTTAAGAGGGTAGTAGAGGCAGAGAAAGGCAGAGAGAAGGAGAGAGTGGAGAAGTAGAGGCTGGCCGTGATCATGTGGAGAGAGCATGGGAAGAGAATGGGGTAGGGGGGGCAAGAGCAGGAGAGAAGCAAGAGATCAAGAGAGCAAGAGCCTGGCTGTTTTTCTTAATACATCGAGACCTAAGAAGTATGCTTCCTAAGGCCATCTGGGTAACATGCATGAGGTACCTCATGGGTAGGTGACATATAAGATCCACCTTATGGAACTTTCTTAAAATTGACCAAAAAGGGAAACCTCAGCTTGGGCCACAGGGCCCCACAGCTAATCAGCACCAGGACAAAGATCCCTCTCAGGAGATCGCAAGACCCAGCAGAGGGCCAAAGACACGCCCCACAGCTCACCAGGTACTGCCCCGAACCCGCGAGACACAGGGACCGAGGTAGGCGGGCCTAGAAACCCCCCTGGATCCCAAAAGCGGGCGGCTGTGGCAGGAAACTTCTGCCTGGGACACTAGGATTCCATAGACAAGC
>JAPYYD010002983.1:0-14683 GCA_028551405.1 Uromys caudimaculatus
CCCCTGCTATGAGCTTTTCTGCGTTCCTGGGAGAGAGAGGATTGTCTCCCGGAGCTGCCTGTCTATGGAATCCTAGTGTCCCAGGGAGAAGTTTCCTGCCACAGGCGCCCGCTTTTGGGATCCAGGGGGGTTTTTAGGCCCGCCTACCTCGGTCCCTGAATCTCGCGGGTTTGGGGCAGTACCTGGTGAGCTGTGGGGCGTGTCTTTGGCCCTCTGCTGGGTCTTGCGATCTCCGGCGAGGGATCTTTGTCCCGGCGCTGATTAGCTGTGGGGCCCTGTGGCCCGAGCTCCCTTGCTGGTATTCTAAAAGAAGGCATAGTGATGATTAAGGGAGATATTTCAAACAAAAACTTTCAATTGCAGTAAAGTTTGTAACATAAGAAATGCTAAATTTCTGTCTGAATGTCTTGAAATAAGCCTCATAAATTATAGATCTTCAGAGCTAAATACACTTTAAGAATTCATAGACACAGGACACTATGATATGATAAATTTTGTATTCATGAAAATAAACAACTTATTTTATCTTTGAATGCTATTCTTGAACTAGATTACAGTCCTATTGAGTGAGATTGCGAAAATTAACCTTGGAATTGTAATTCCACAGATATATTAAAAAGCTTGACTTAAACCACATATGAAATACATAACACATTTTTCTTAAAATTTTATTATTTAAATGCATTTTATACATCAAATATCTGAATAATATTGAGTATTTTAAGAATCAATATATCAAGACTCTTGTTCAACTTTTATATTCATATCATTTTATACCCCAAAAATATCATTAATGCATATTTAATACTATCCATGATTGAGGATCCCTTATCTAATGTTGAGTACTGAATTGTTTCTAAACATATAAAATATTCCTTGGGAATTAAGCATAGTAAAAGAGCAAAAATATTAAAAAGTGAATCTTTATAAAATATATTCAAAAACCCTTATATGATATCAGGAGACATAGTGTGATAGTATTCAAAATGCATTACATATCTGTGTACACTGTCTAACAATCAGTTTATTTAAAGAAGATTATCAGTGTTTCTAGGAGAGAAATTATTTTGTCAGTAAGAATATTTTACACATTTTAAAATAGCAAAACCTCTTTGAAGTTAAACATTAAGAAAATGCTAATTTCAACACCCATCCTGTCCAATATCAGTACCTGGGCTGACATTCAATGAGTTATAATATTGATCTCTTTCCTGATAATCAGTCCCTGGCAGTCAGTAACATTTGATAAAATGTTTCATTGAGTTCCCCTCCCCCACTACTACATGTTTCTATTCAATTTACTGAACCTCAGTACTTCTCTCCTGCCCCTTCCAATGCCTGTTCCTGTCCCTGCTTTTTTCTCCCCTTCTCTTTCCTTCCCATGTCTCTTGCTCCCTCTAACTCCTGTGATTATTGTGATCCTCCTCTGGGTTTTTTCCAGCTTCTGACTAACATAAATAAGGCTTCTATGAACATAGTAGAGCATATTTCCTTTTATGTTAGATTATCTTTTTGATATGTGCCCTATAGTGGTATAGCTGGGTTTTCAGGTAGAACTATTTCCAATTATTTGAGAAATGACCAGATTGATTTCAAAAAAGGTTTTACCAGGTTTTAGTCCCACCAGCAATGGAGGTTTGTTCATCATTCTCCACATCCTTACCAGCATCTGCTATTGACTGAGTTTTTTATCTTAGTCATTCTGATTTTTATGAGGTGGAATCTGGGGGTCAATTTGATTTGCATTTCCCCGATAACTAAGTATTTTGAAAATTTCTTTAAGTGCCTCTCAACCATTTGAGATTCTTCAGTTTAGATTTCAATGTTTAGGTCTGTACCTCAATATTTCAAGTCTGTGAAGAAAGTAATCAAAGGAGACCTCAGATGATAGAACAATCTCCCTTCCTTCTTGTCTTTCTTTCTTTTTTATAATCTGGGACACTGGTTTTAATTTTTTAAATTGTTTTATTTACTTACATTCCAAATTTTGCCCCCACTCCTGGTTGTCCCTCCAAGAGCTGTTCACTCCATACACTGCCTCTACAGGATTAGGCACATATACTGCCACTGAGGTCAGACAAGTCAGTCCTCTGCTACTTATGTGTTTGGGGCCATAGACCAGCCAGTGTTCTTTCATTGGTAGCTCAGTCTCTGGTAGCTCCCAGAGTTCTGGGTTAGTTGATACTGTTGGTCTTACTATGGGGTTGCCATTCCCTTCGGCTCTGCCAATCCTTCCCCTAACTCTTCTACAGGGGTCCCTGATCTCGGTCTAATGGTTGACTGGAAATATCTGCATCTGTCTACTGGTATAAGCTCTCAGAAGGCAATCATAATAGGCTCTTATCTGCAAGCACAACAAAGGATCAGTAAGGCCTCTATGATCTTTATAAAATTGGATTTAGTGACATTTTATTGTGTTTCAGTTGGTTTAGGATATCCAGGGCTTGCTGTATTGGGGTAGCTGTGCTTTGGAGATGTCATAATGCCCTGTATGGTTCTGGAGTCTGATGAAGGTGAAAGAGAGGTAGCAGGAGAGTGGAGATCCCCTGGGCTAGCAGAGTACTCAGGGAGCTTGGAATGGCCCAGAGGGCTCAGAGAGCAGGGAAGATGGGAGGGGGAAGGGAAGCTTACATGTATGTTTCAGGAGTCTCAGGGCTGATGAAGGTAGGAAGAGAGGAGGTGGGGGAGAGTGGATAGATGTTCCCCTGGGATAAAAGGTTGCTCGGAGCCTCAACATGTACAAGCAAGTAATGGATTCACCTCCAAAGCCCTCCCACACCAAAGACAGAGAATATTGAAGAAAATGAAAGGAAAAATCTTGAAATTCAGAGGATGAGAAGGTTACTGTGAGAATGTGTTCTATGAATAAAAGAAAGAATACTATAAAGTCTCACCAACATGACCCCCAAAATTTGAGCTAAAGAATGATGATAGCAGCAAATCTGCCAAACTTGATGTTTAAAATATTAAAGGGCCTCAAAGCTTTACAATAACTGTTTGGTATGGTTAAACCTAGGAATGGAAGAGGTGGTCATGCCCAGGGAAGGGAACAAAGATTGGTTGTCTACTACCAAATAATAAATCCTCTGTGTGTGTGTCTGTGTGTGTGTGTGTGTGTGTGTGTGTGTGTGCGTGTGTGTGTGTGTTTGTAGACTTACATATCCTAAAACAATTAATGAAATAAGATTCCATGTATATTTAGAATTTGAGGAATGGGTATAAGGAGTGTTTGCAGGCTGGAAGCCAATGGGAAGACATAATAAAACTAGAATCTCAACATCAAAATAACTATTTAAAAAACCATCAAAAGACACACAATTCATTAATAGGAAATTCACAATGGACTTGAAGAATTGATGCCAGAAATGATGCATGTGTGTGTGTGTGTGTGTGTGTGTGTGTGTGTGTGTGTGTGTGTGTAGGTCTGTGTGTGTGTAATGTTAAACTCAAAAAAAATTCTTAATTTCCATTTTGATGAAATAAATAACAAGACCCTTTAGCTAGAGTGATTTATATGTTCACATAATAAAAGTTGTAGGTTAAGCATTATTTTCACTACAATTTTTCATTATTGCCCAATTCTGACTGATATTGGGTGTTTGTCCATAAAGTTCAAGTTCCTTATAATATAGGCAAACCTTTACCCTATTTTCCTTCTCATATACCATGTCCTTCTTAATATGAGATCTAACATATCTAATATACTCAAGGTATATGAAAATGATGAGCCAAAATTCAGTACCTCTGTGAGATTCAGCAACAATGTGCAATGTTATCACTATGGTCTATGCTATAATTATATGACTCAAATTTCCCTTTCAAATTAGTTTCTTATAGTGCAATAATATTCTATGATATTCCTAATCCCCAGAGGCAACATAACACTTTGCTGATGTTTTAGATTCTATTGCTGCAACAAAAACACCATGGCTAAAAGCAATATATAAAAAAAAACGGTTTATTTATTTGTGGTCCTCAAATCACAGTTCACTGATAGAAGCTAAGGCAAGAACTTGGATGCAGGAATTAATTAAGAATTCTAGAAATGCATCTTACTGCTTTGTTTTCTATAGTGTCTACAGTCTTCTCTCTCTCTCTCTCTCTCTCTCTCTCTCTCTCTCTCTCTCTCTCTCTTTCTCTCTCTCTCTCTCTCTCTCTCTCTCATTGTTTTATTTATTTACATTCCAAATGTTTTCCCACTTCCTGGTTCCCCTTCCAAGAGTTCTCCCCCCTGTACCCTCTCCTCTTTGCCTCTGAGAGGCTTCTCCCCAACACCCCAAACCAATCACATCAAACCTCACACCCCTCTTCATAAAGGCATTAAGACTTTACACGATTAGGCACATCCTTTCCCACTGTGGTCAAGAAAGGCAATTCTTGCTACATATGTGCCTAGCCACTGAAAACAATCCCAATGTTCCTGAAACAAAGAATGGATATAGAAAATATCATTCATTTATACCAGCCATTTACATTCAGATATTAAAAACAAGAATATCATGAATTTTTCAGGCAAATGAATGAAACTAGAATGTATCATCCTGAGTGAGGTAACCCAGACCCAAAAGGACATGCATAGTATGTACTCACTGAAAAGTGGATATAAGCCAAAAATACGGAATACCCATGATACAATCCACAGACCTTAAGAAGTTTAACAAGAAGGAAAGCCCAAGAGCAGATGCTCCAATCTAACACTGAAGGAGGAACAGTTATGTGAGACAGAGGAAGAAAGGGAGATTTTTGGGAGATAGGAGTGGGAAGAGGAAAGTCAGTCAAGATTAGGTATTGGGAAGACAGGACAGAAGCCCAGAAGGCCTGGAGAATGAATGGAAATATGAGTTGCAGGGTGTGAGGTGTGAGGTGAACCTCTAGAAATTCCCAGAGATCTGTGATGTGAGAGGCTGCCAGGAGTCAGTGAGGATGACCTA
Source organism: Uromys caudimaculatus (assembly GCA_028551405.1). Classification (NCBI taxonomy): domain Eukaryota; kingdom Metazoa; phylum Chordata; class Mammalia; order Rodentia; family Muridae; genus Uromys; species Uromys caudimaculatus. The sequence goes on from JAPYYD010002983.1 coordinate 4,932, forward strand.
AGCTCAAATTCTAAACAGTGGGGAGGTGGATTCTGAAGGGATCACCTACAATATATAGACAGTGCTCCTACTGGAGAGGTAGATCATCAAACTACCTTCAAAAATTTTGACCTAGAATTGTCCCAGTCTAAAAGAAATATAGGAACAAAATGGAGTAGAGTTTGAAGGAAAGCCCATCCAATGAACAGACCAAATTAGGTCCATCCCATGGCTGTTCACAAAACCCTGACAATTTACTGATGTCATGTTGTGCTTGCAGACAGTAGCCTAGCATGGCTGTGCTCTGAGAGGCTCTAAAAGCAGCTGTCTGAGACAGATGTTGATACTTATAGCCAACCAATGTACTGAGTTTGGGGACCCCTATGAAAGAGAGGAAAGATTGAAGGAGCTGAAGGGGATGACAACCCCATAGAAGACCAACAGTATCAACTAACTCAGACTCCTGGAAGCTCTCAGATACTAAGTCATCACCAAAAAGTATATGTGTACTGGGACTGAAAACTGGTGCAACCACTCTGGAAATAAATCTGGTCATTCCTGAAGAAATTGGAAATAGTTCTACCTGAAGTCCCAATTATACTATTCCTGGGCATATATCCAAAAGATGTTCCATCACATTACAATGATACGTGCAATACCATGTTCATTCTTCCTCACCCATAATAGCCAGAAACTGGGAACAACTCAGATATCCAATACAGTCCTCTTTATTTTATCATTCAAACCCCTACCTGAGCGTGACACTGGTCATAGGAATCTAGGGAGTTTCACATTAATCATTTCTTAGGAACATGACTTATAGAAAGGCCTATAGTTCAAAATGACTGATGCCATTCCTCAGTTGAGATTCCCTATTCCCAATGTTTCTGTATTGTGTAAAAGTGTTAAAAATCAAGTAATATAGCCTATACTGGAAATATTAATAATTTCACTAACACTAGACAATACTCACAAGAAGAAAAACACATAAATAGACTCAACCTACATCATAATTTAATGATTGGTGTTATCTTGGACATTATTGCCTATTTTGTATGTATTAATACTTTACATTACTTAAAAGTTTTATATGATCTTAAAATAGTTTTTGAACACAAAGCAAAATGTCTTATTAGTTACCATTTAAAAACTGAAACTATTAAAGTTTTAACACTGTGATATGTCTCTCGACTTTTGAAAAGGAATTTAATCTGATTTTATCAAAATAACAACACTGCAGGACAAATATGGACCCTAGCACCCCTGTCCTGGAGGCCAAGATATAGAAGACATCCATGAACATCAGGACCTTCTCTTTGTTGCTGAGAAAGGTAGGCAGGAAGGTTATACCAACACTATAGAATACTGGCTTGCTGAATGTTGGAGTCTTTGCCCTTGAGTCTGTAAGGCAGATTTCTGATTGAGAAAGTCAATTGAAATACAAGGATCCCAGCATCCCAGGATAAATGGAATTTAATAACTGAGCTTTAGTTGCATTAAAAAATGATGATCTGCCCATGTTCAGAGTGTGTATCTGTGCCAATAAAGGTAGATGTTACAATCTAGATTTCACAGAGAACAAGTGTGGGCAGGACACAAATAGGAATAACAAAGTTAGGTGACCCTTTCTCATCTTTATTCCTGGATATTGAACTTAAAGGCTAGGATCATAGCAAATGACTTTAACACCATAGTACAAATACTCACTGTGAACATAATGGTAAATATTGTTTGCTGCAGGTTGCATATGGCAATGCTAGGATACTCAATGTAGAGCAAGGAACAGAGGAAACAGAATGTGAAAGAGATGAGCTGGATGTAGCTGAGAGTAAGGTTAATAACTTTTACAATGGCAGTGTCTTTGTACTTCCCAAAAGCTCTACAACAAGAGCTGTGTGGGCCAAGAAGTGCAGATACATGCAGTCAAGATCCATCCTAAACAGATCTTGCTAAGTAAGAAAGGATACATGTCTTTACTGGCAGTGTGAATGGTTTTTATTGGTATACTTAGCATCTGGACATATCTGTTAGAGAACATGAGCAATAAATCCTTCCAAATTTTCACCATTATATATTTAATCATTTAGTATCTGTCTCAATCAGAGTATATTTTTTGAACCAACCTTTATTTCATTAATTCTTTGTGCTGTTCTCTCTGTTTCTATTTTACTGATTTCAGCCCTCAGTTTGATTATTATTTTTGGGGTTTTTTTTCATACTTTAATTACATTTCAAATATTTCCCCCCTTCCAGATCTCTCCTTTGGAACCCACCAATCCCCTTTCCCTACCCCTGCCTCTATGAGGGTATTCACCTACCCACCCACACACCTTCTCTCATCTTCCCTCCTTGGAATTCCCCTATACTGAGGCATCTAACATCTTCAGGCCCAAGGGCCTCTCCTCCCCGTGGTGGCTACTAAGGCCCTCCTCTGCCATATATGTGGCCAGCACTATGGGTCCCTCCATATGTATTCTTTGGTTGGTGATCCAGTCTCCGGGAGCATCGGGAGGTCCAGCCAGTTGACACTGTTGCTCCCTCCATGGTGCTGTAAACTCCCTCATCTCCTTCAGTCCCTTCTCCAACTCCTATATCTGGGACCTCTACTCAATGATAACTTGGTCAAGGAAGAAATAAAGAAAGAAATTAAAGACTTCCTAGAATTTAATAAAAATGAAGTTCAAAATACCCAAACTTATGGGACACAATGAAAGCAGTATTAAAAGGAAAACTCACAGCTCTGAATGCCTCCAAAAAGAAACTGGAGAGAGCATATATTAGCAGCTTAACAGCACACCTGAAAGCTCTAGAACAAAAGAAGCTAATACACCCAAGAGGAGTAGAAGGCAGGAAATAATCAAATTAAGGGCTGAAATCAACCAAGTAGAAACTAAAAGAAGTATACAAAGAATCAACAAAACCAGGAGCTAGTTCTTTAAGAAAATCAAGAAGATAGATACACCCTTAGTCAGACTAACCAGAGGGCACAGAGACAGTATCCAAATAAACAAAATTAGAAATGAAAAGGGAGATATAAAAACAGATTCTGAGGAAATTCAAAAAATCATCAGATCCTACTACAAAAGTCTAAACTCAACAAAATTGGAAAATCTGGATGAAATGGACAAGTTTCTAGACAGATACCAAATACCAAAGTTAAGTGAGGATCAGATAAACCATCTAAAGTGTCCCACAACCCCTTAACAAATAGAAGCAGTCATTAAAATTCTCTCAACCAAAAAAAGTCCAGGACCAGAAGGGCTCAGTGTAGAATATATCCTAATAAATATTTTGCCATTCAGCAAAAAATTATTTTGTTGTAATAAAGAATAGTTGTGGGTGCTGCAGCACCTGGGTAGAGCCCAGAGAACTGTCAGGGAGGCTTCCACACTGCCCTAATAGTAATGAGTGCCATGTCTACTGGCACACTGCATGACAAAAAATAAGGGGATTCTACCAAACTACTGGAACTTCAGAATGGGCCTGCAACAGGACCATGGCTGCTTTCCCCATCTTTTTTTAAAAACAGAGTTATTTATTTATTTATCTATTTATATATATGAATGCTCTATTTGTATGTATGCCTGTATGATGGAAGAGGGTATCAGATCCCATCACAGATGGATATGAGCTACCATATGTGAGCTGGGAATTGGACTCTGGACCTCTGAAAAAGCAGGCAGTGTTCTTAAGCTCTGAACCACCTTTCCAGCCACTACTTTCCCTGTCGCGCTCTCTCCTGTTGGGGGAAGCGCAGGGAGGGCAGAGTCTCCGGGTCCAGGGTCAACCAGGAGTTGGGTCCGTAGAGTAGGCGCCCTAGGCTTCAAGGATCACCACTGCAGCCCTCTTCATCACATACACCGTGGGGCCTGACGCCTCGGGAGTGAGACGCCGGGGTAGAGCACCCCTGGCGCTGATGGAGTCCGCCGACTTGGTGCCCAAGCCGCTGAGCACTGCCTAGCGCTGCCAGTCTTGGCCAGCAGCTTGGCCGCGGGGTAGGGAGGGAGTGGACAGAGATTGGCCGTGGGCATCCACTGGCTCCATTGTGCTCAGAGCACTCGCCGCCCTGCGCCCCTGCCGTTAAACCCAAGAGTCACATCTCCCTTAGACAAAAATTCTCCGATGCCAAAATAGTTTCTATCTTTATTCGTTCTGGATGGTGGGCAGTGTTCCCAGGGCAGGCTGGTGGAGAAGGAGGGGAGAGAGAGAGAGCTACTTGGGTCAAGGTGTTCTATTTATAGTTCTGAGAAAGGGGGATGGGACTTGGTAGTTTATACTTTCCATTGGCCAGCTTGGGAGCCCTAATCATTGCCTCATTTGCCTCTACACAAGTTTCACAGGCCAGACCTCTCTCCATACAGGGGTCGTGATACTTATGAAGAATTTCCCAGGAGCGTTGGCCAAAAGCATAAATTCTGGTCCCTGGTGTACCACCGAGTCTCCCAGAGCTTCTAGCTTATGCTCAACCGGCCGTTATAGATCACTGCCCCACATTTCCTCATCTTTAATGAAGTCCCTTCTCATGCTGGCAGTCTGGTATCTCCCTATAGAGCCAGTGGGGGGGTTGGTTATTCCAGACTTCAATTGGATTTTCCATTGCAACAAAGGCTGCATGAAAATGCTTGCTGCTGTGCAATGCATTAGATTTGTACCTCAATGCAGTTATCCAGAATCATTTTCCCAGGTTTGTGATTCCACTTCTGTCATCCCCTCTTGGATCCCAGTTCCCACAAACAGTGACATCAGGCTGCCCTGTAGTAATCCATCCCTGGTACTGGAGCATGCCTCCTTTATGGTGGATGGAGCAAGGTGGTTACTTATTCTTATTAAATGACTATTATATTCATGAAGGTTTAAAAATGTGAAAGAAAAATACTTGTTTTCTAAGAGCATTATAAATCATAATATAAAGCATCTTGAATTTATTAATTCCTCAATCTTTAAACTTGTTATACACACATCTGTAGAATATGTAGGTCTATATCATATAACAGTGATACTATGCATCCAGTTTTTTGTTTGTCTTGGACCCTTAGTTTGTATCTTCACATATGTGTAATGATATGCAATTCCTACTGATAAATACTGATTGCATAATGCAATATTTCCACTAAAGAAACTGCAATCATCATGCACAACTTGAATGAGTGATGGGGAAAGGTGTGTGAAAATGACTGGGAAGGAGGCAGTGAGGAAAATGCATAGTGAATAAGTAAAAAATGAAATAAAATAAAATTTTAAAAAGACTAGAGCATGACTACCTGTTTCCTTTCTATTTTCTAGCTTCACAAGATCATTATAAATTTAAAGCAATAATTTTCATGTCACAAGTTCGCAAGGTTTTATTGAGACAAGTCATCTGCCTTGTGTCTTATTATTTTTGAAATCTTGCATAAACTTGTTGTTCTTTCATTTTATGTTCTTGCACCTTTAATAAATTGTCCAATCCCAGTTTAAGATCTTTAGTTACCAGATAAGTGCCTCATTCCTAACACAGGAATGTTTTCCTTCATTGTAAATTTGTTCCAATTCTGTTTTCTTTTTCAAGTTCAATTAGCCCATGACACATGAAGGTTTACAGCAGCATGTTTCATTCTTTCATTCTACATGGGGTTTTAAATTACTTGTATTAATTTCCAAGTTCTATAAAATCATTATAGGAATTATGAAGTCATCAATTTGTCTAAACATCATTAGTACACAAATGTACATCTTCACGTTGACTTGCAAGAAATTTGCTCTATACAGTAAGCTGATGCCAACTAGGCTATACAATAGTAGGAGGAATATCGTATCATCAGCAAGAAGAAATCCTAGGTTAATGTGTCTTGGTCATTGTCTCTCAGAGTACATTCATCACAGCCATGAAAAATGGTAACTCACTCACTTGCCATAGTATTTCCTTGACGACTTCTGTTATCTGTCATGCCTTCTCCCATCAAATTACCTCCCTTCATCCACCTCTGATAGATATTTTATTTCCCCATCTGAGACAGACTCAAGATCCTCCCTTGGGTCTTCATTGTTATTTGGCTTCTTTGTGTCTATGAATTATAGTGTGCTTACCCTGTACTTTATTGCTAATACACATTTATAAGTAAGTATACCATGAATGTTCTTGTGGGTCTGAGTTACCTCACTCAGGATGATATTTTTAGTTCCAACAATTTGCTTACGAAATTCATCATGTTCTTGTTTTTAATAGCTGAGTAGTGTTCCATTGTGTAAATGAACCACATTTTCTTTCATTGTCCACTCTGCACTTAAGGGTCATCTGGCTTGTTTGCAAATTTTGGCTATGATAAATAATGCTGCGATTAACAGTTGTGCAAGTATCCTTATGTGATTGTGGAACATCTTTTGGGTGTGTGCTAAAGAGAGATATAGCTGGGTCTTGAGGTGCCCCATTTTTTGAGAAGCTACAGATTTATTTCCAGAGTGGTTGTACTAGTTTTCAATACAAATGGCTTATGCTCAGAGAACAACAATCGACAAATGTGACCTCATAAAATTGAAAAGTTTCTGTAAGGCAAAGGACACTGTCAATAGGACAAAACAGCAACCAACAGATTGGAAAAAAGATCTTTACCAATTCTAAATCTGACAGAGGGCTAATATCCAATATATGCAAAGAACTCAAGAAGTTAGACTCCAGAGAACCAAATAACCCTGTTTAAAAAATGGAGTGCAGAGGTAAACATAAAATTCTCAGCTGAGAAATGTTGAATGGCTGAGAAGCACCTAAAGAAATGTTCAACATCCTTAGTCGTCAGGGAAATGCAAATCAAAACAACCCTGAGATTCTATCTCACACCAGTCAGAATGGCTAAGAACAAAAACTGAGGTGACATCTGGTGAGGATGTAGGAAAAGGGACACTCCTCCATTGTTGGTTGTATTGCAAGCTGGTACAACCACTCTGGAAATCAGTCTGTCAGTTCCTCAGAAAAGTAGACATAGTACTACCTCAGGACCCAGTTATATCACTCCTGGTCATAAACCCAAAAGATGCTCCAACATATAACTAGGACACATGCTCCACTATGTTCATAGCAGCCTTATTTATAATAGCCAGGAGCTGAAAACAACCCAGATGTCCTATAGCAGAGTAATGGAAACAGAAAATGTGGGACATTTACACAATGGGTAATACTCCGCTATTAAAATCAATGACTTCATGAAATTTGCAGGCTGATGGATGGAACTAGAAGATATCAACCTGAGTGAGATAACCTAGTCACAAAAGAATACACATCGAATGTATTCACTGATAAGTGGATATTAGCCCAAAAGCTCAGAATACCCAAAATACAATTCACAGACCACATGAAGCTCAAGAAGAAGGAATAGCAAAGTTGGACGTTTTGGTCCTTTTTAAAAGGGGGAACAAAATACAGGAGGCTATATAGAGACAAAGTGTGGAATAGAGACTGAAGGAAAGGCCATCCAGAGACTGCACCACCTGGGAATCCATTCCATATACAGTCACCAAACCCAGACACTATTCCTGATGCCAAGAAGTGCTTGATGACAGGAGCCTGTTATAGCTTTCTCCTGAGAGGTTCTGTCAGAGCCTGACAAATACAGAAGCAGGTGCTCAAAATAAACCATGGGACTGAACATGAGGAATGCAATGGAGTAGTTAGGGAAAGGACTGAAGGAACTGAAGGGATTTGCAACTCCATAAGAAGAAGAAGAATATCAAACAACCAGAAGTCTCAGAGCTCCCAGGGACTAAACCACCAACTAAAGAGTACACATAGGGATCCCTTGGCTCCAGTCACATGTGTAGTAGAAGATGACCTTGTCTAGCATCAGTGGCAGGAGAGGCCTTTTGTCCTATGAAGTTCAATTCCCCAGTGTAGGGGAATGCCAGAGCAGGAACACGGGAGTGGCTGGATGGGAGGGTGGGGGTGGAGAACACCCTCATAGAAGCCAGGGGAGTGGATAGAGTGTTTGGGGAAGGAACTGGGAAAGGGAATATCATTTGAAATGTAAATAAAGAAAATATCCAATAAAAACAGAAATAAAAAAGTAAAAATTCTACCAAATAAGTTAAAAAATATATAGTAACAAAAAATACTTTGAGAAAAAAATGACACTGTCCTTCAATAACTAATGTCTAGAAATAATAATTTGTGCTTGTATCAGTGTCTTTATATGTGTTTGTTATTAAACTGAATCATCTTAATTACTCCTATTTTGATAAAATTTATAATGAGACGCTTCATCTAGAATGATTTATATATTCCCAGACTTCACTGACCTAAGGTGTTGTGTAGTACTTTATTTTAACTATTGAGTTTCCTTGGTTAATGAAACACTTATGTTTCATAATGAAATGGTGTGCTTTCATATAGCCTTATACAGCAGGCACAATCTGAACCCCATAGTACTTTTCATATACTGTACACTTTTTTGCATGTTATCTGATATTCTGAATATCTTCATAGAACATTGTAAATTTTTGCAACATCCCAGGCTTCTGTGATTGCCATCAACAATATGCAATGCTGTAACTATGCTCAATACTCTAATAACATTCAATCTTGTTTGTCTTTTCAAATCAATGCCTTTTATTGCATCAGCAATCTATGATATTCCACATCCAAACCAAGGCAATTTACCAATTTGCTGATGTTTTATTGCTGTAAGAAAGCACCATGGTCAAAAGGGATATATGAGAAAGTATTATTTCCCTATGTACCTTGGTCACAGTTAATTGAAAGAAGATGAGACAAGAACATGGATTCATGAACTCATGGAGAGTCTATGGAATAATGATTATTACTGGCTTCATGTCCATCATATCTTCAGTCTTCTTTCTTATAACTCCCAAAACAGCTTGCTTAGAGATGCCACTGTACACAAATGGCAGGTTCACCTTATACTAATCATTAACTAGGAACATTCCTTACACTCATACCGACATGTCAAAGTGATGGTAGCCACTTCAAAATTAAGATTCCCTGTTCTCAATATGTTTAGGTTTGTGAGCTCATGAATGAAACCATCTTCCAACAAAACTAACCAATTGATATTACTTTATCAATATCAATGGTGCTATGCTGTGGTGTAAGTACTATATTATTTAAATTTTGTTATGATTTAGGAATACTTTTGTTAAGACAAATCAAAACAGATAAGTTGTGTATCATCTAATATTTAAAAGTATCAAACTTTTGATAAAGCAATTTATCTTTTTACTTCTGTAGAAATTTTGAATCTGGTCTAACTAAAAGAATGTAACACTTTTGAGCAAAGATACACCCTAACAACCCTGCACTAGAAGCCAAGATGGAGAAGACTTCCACAACTACCATTTCCTTCCCCCTGGTGCTGTGGTAGACAGGGAGGAAGGTGATCCAGACACTGTAGAAGACCAACATGCTGAATGTTAGGAACTTGGCTTCATTGAATCTGTCAGGAAGATTCCTGGCCAAGAAAGCCAGAGTGAAGCTCCCCAAAGCCAAGGAGCACAAGTATCCCAGGACAAAGTGGAAGGCAATGACTGAGCCTTTGTTGCAGATAATGACAACCTTCCCATGTTCAGATTGTATATCTTTGTCAATAAAGGGAGGAGATGTTACCAACCAGATTCCACAGAGAACAAGCTGGATTAGGGTACAAATGGGAATGACAAAGTTAGGTGCCCCTGATGCCAGCATCCCTCTCATTCTTTTCCCTGGAGTAGTGAGCTTGAAAGCCATGACCACAGTTATTGTTTTAGCCAACACAGTAGAAATAGCCACTGTGAAAAATACTCCAAATGTG
>JAPYYD010002984.1:0-14682 GCA_028551405.1 Uromys caudimaculatus
GTCAGAATGGCTAAGATCAAAAACTCAGGTGACAGCAGATGCTGGCAAGGATGTGGAGAAAGAAGAACACTCCTCCATTGTTGGTGGGGTTGCAAGCTGGTACAACCACTCTGCTAATCAGTTTGGCGGACCCTCAGAAAAATGGACATAATACTACCTGAGGACCCAGCTATACCACTCCTGGGCATATACCCAGAAGATGCTCCAACATGTAATAAAGACACATGCTCCACTATGTTCATAGCAGCCATATTTATAATAGCTAGAAGGTGGAAACAACCCAGATGTCCTTCATCAGAGGAATGGATACAGAAAATGTGGTACATTTACACAATGGATTACTACTCAGCTAGTAAAAACAATGACTTAATGAAATTTGCAGGCAAATGGATGGAACTTGAAAATATCATCCTGAGTGAGATAACTCAGTCACAAAAGAACGAACATGGTACTGATAAGTGGATATTAGCCCAAAAGTTCGGAATACCCAAATTTTACTTTACAGCAACCGCTGGACTGAAAGTGAAGTCCCAGATGGAGGAGTTAGAGAAGGGACTGAAGGAGCTGAGGGAGTTTGCAACCCCATGGAGGGAGCAACAGTGTCAACTGGAGTGACCCCCCCCCCAAGTCCTCCTGGAGGCTGGACCACCAACCAAAGAATACACATGGAGGGACCTATGGCTCAGACCACATATGTGGCAGAGGAGGGCCTTGGCCATCAGGGGTAGGAGAGGTCCTTGGACCTGAGGGTGTTAGAGGCCCCAGTAAAGGGGAATGTCAAGGTGGGAATATGGGAGTGGGTGGGCGGGAGGGTGGGAGGTGGAATACCCTCATAGAGGCGGGGGAGGAGGAGGGGATAGGGGGTTTCCAAACAGGAGACCTAGAAAGGGGGAAACATTGGAAATGTAAATAAAGTAGAAAAAAAAAAAAACAAAAAAGAAGTTTAATGTCCTTGAAAGTTGAGTTTGATGGTATAGCTACTTTCTGGGAACTGCTTTTCCAGGCTGATGTAGGAAGTTTGGGGCAGCCTATCCTGGGCTCTTGGCTGGTTGCAGGGGAGTGTGAGCGATAGGCTACCAGAACAACATTCTTGGGAGCTGCATAGGTAGGTTGGCTGGTGTGTCTGGGATGTGGTTCCAGGGTAGTGTAGGAGTGTCTAAGTAGAGGACCTCTGCAGGCTGTGCTCTGGAAGCAAAATTCTTAGAGTCTGTGAGTGCCTGGTGTGGGTAGTCATGGCAACCCACGCCTGATAAGTGGCTCCAGGATTTATAGGAGCTTTGAACAGGAGACGAAGGGGGAAGGAGGCCCTGAGGGCCAGTGACTGGTCCGTGGTTCCTGGGTGTGTAGGTGAGCCTAAGCAAGAAAAGCCGCTATCCCCTGAGGACTTTTCTTGTGTTGCATTTTTAAGAGTAGCACTTGGTATGACTGCTTTATGCTCTGCACATGTAATTCTTATGTCAAAATGAACACAGGTGTCATTTAATTCCTAAGATATTAGTAATAATATCAATTATCAATCTTTTACATTGTCAATCTTTTAGACTATGATGCATTCTCCCATTTTATTATTTTAATTTATATGTGAATGTATCCATTCACTCTGTGTGCGCTAGGCATGTGTGTTTTATGTGCACGTTGTTCAGTGTGCTACTCTGTCACTCTTCACCTTATTCCTTTGAAACAGGATCACTCATCAAATCTAGAGTTAATCTGTTAGCCAGCCAGCCCCAGTAGCTTGTTGCCTTTGCCCTGTATAGGCTGGGGTTACAGGAGCACATGTGGTTACGTGACTATGGCTGGCTTTTATGTGGGTGCTGGGGATTTGAACTCAGGCCCTCCTGTCTATGTCAGCTTGTACCCACTGAATTATCTCCCTATCCCTTATTGTAATTATTTAAAAGTTGGTCATAAATTATAATGGATCACGACCAATGTATGGGTGCTATTCAGAAAGGAGAAGAGCACTTATTACAAATGCTGTCTCATTATCATTCATTTATCTATTACCAAACTATTTTAGACTCCCTCACAAAAATGGTTTGAGAATCTATCTGCCATATGGAAAGAATCTGAGGTGAATCCCTCACTTGGCCTCCTTACCAACCAGCTTTTCTAAAGTGGTCTTTAGTACCCTTGAGCACTTTTTATAAGCCAGTATTTCTCTCCTATGGAAGGTTGTGACAAGCCATCAACTGACGAGCCTCAACGCTAAGGAACCCAGAAGAGTATGATGTTACAAGCACAGATATTTTTTGAGGGCTTGTGCATTTCTATAAATACTCTCATGAATGTTCTTTTTGGAAACATATATTTCAACTCAAGTAAATTTTACATTGGTCTTTGATTGTGGTGTGGGAAGTATAAGTGCTTTCAGATGTGTTGGGATTTTCTTCTTCTTCCTTGGCGTGTGTTAAAACGCTGCCTATGGAACATGCCTGCTGCCAGACTCTTCTGTCTAAGGCAGTTTACAATGACCTAAAAGCCTTAAAAAAATTTCCACACCTGGTCTCATTGTTTAAAAGCAATTTGGGGGTCTGGAGAGAAAAGCCCTTGAGCTCTGTGGATATATGTTGTAAAACAAAATAGTCATTTTCTAATATTTTAATTAATAATTCTAATATTTGTAATATTTTCTAATAGTCTAATTCTATAGTCACACCTACAGAATGGAAATATGTTGCTGGGAAAACAGTATATTAAATATACGGTCTAACTATGATTTCATCAGAGCTGTTGAAGGGTCATGTGTAACATGATTTGTCTTTGAAGGTTTCTGGCTAAAGGAGCACCTGTGTATGTTAACGACATGAGCAGATGCTGGGTTTCCTAAGAAATGTATTTGTGTCAGAATGTCTCCTTGCTGCTGTTGTGGTTCCAGGCCTAAATTGATACCGTATATTGTAATAAATGGGTATTTGGGACAGTATTTCTTAAAGTCATTTGATTAATAATTTGAACTGAATCCTTGCCCATTTTTTTTTTTCATTTGCTATTTGGTGTGGATTGTTGGTTGAAAACATTGGGCTGAGTAGTTTTATGAGGAAATGGAATGTAAGATTAGTGAAAGAAATCATTTTAAGTAGGCTTTAGGAACAGGAAGGAAGACAAACTATCACTTTATTAATTTGGCGTTATAGATATGAGTTAAGTGTCTGGGCTGCAGAAGGAGGCTGTGTCTTTAAAACAAACAAACGAAAACAAACAAAGCAAACTTAATAACAACAAAGCCATAGAAATGCAGAAGAGAAAACATTTTAAATGGAAAACTGTATTTTTCTAAAGAATTACTACTTCTTTTAATATGAATTAAACATTTCCAGAAGTAGAAATGAACACAATAGGATCATATATGGTAAAAAGTGCAGGTAATTAGGGAGACATTTGCCCTAGCCCGAAAGGTCTAGAAAGCGGGTGTCAGATTTCAACAAGCTTTACCTGGAATAATTCCTAACCCTTACATCCACATACATGACAGGCTTTCATTGAAAAACTCGAGTTGGAAAAATTCTCAGAAATTTTCCTATATTGTATGAGTCATACAATTCGTGGATGTGTCAAACTGAGGCCTGCATTTAGGACAAACTGTGTTTCTATAAAGGGCTCACATAGCCAAAGCTGATTCATGCCGATTGTATCGGGACATGTTGGAAGTCATTTTCCATTGTTAAAAAATGTAAACAGTTTTAAAAAGTCCCTGTTACTTTGCTGCCTGCAGCACTGCAGCAAAGTCATACCTAATTACTAAGTATAGATCTATTCTGGTAACACACTTAATGGCTGCTGGCTTACAGGACCGTGGCTATGCTAAACACCCAAGTATTACGAGTTATCAGCATTTGCTGTTAGCAGTAAAATGTGGCATCACAGGACCTTACTTAATAGCAACATGCAGACTTTATTGGATTGAGCTGTTCACCCAGCAGCATGATTGATTATGCTTCTGAGATAAGTGTTCTTGATGGAATTTTGAGATCAATACATCGTTTTGCATTAGGACTTTAAATCATTTCTTTTTTTAGTGGAGGTGCTGGTGACCCATCTGGGACTATAATTTGATAAATAATGGATTAGAATAATGACTCTATTTCAACCAGGGTTTTCTGGTTGCTGGCTGAGTACCATTTCTAGAGCTCTAGAATTAGGACCAGTGCACCACTGAATGGACAGGCTAGGAAGAACACAGGGACCCTCTTCTTGGTCAGTAAAGGCTGTGTTTTGATGGTATACAGCTGTGGTCAGGATGACCCAAGAGATATCTGCAAAAGGGAACAGGATGTGAAAAGCAGCAGCTTTTGTTTTTCTCTAGTGGAGAAATGAGAAATTAACAACAATGCAGAACATGGCAAAGGCTGGAGAAATGGCTCAGTGGTTAAAATTGCTGCGTGTACCTTCAGAGGACCTGGGATTGATTCCCTGAACCCACACAGTGGCGCTCAGCCAGCTATAATTCCAGTTGCAGGGTATCTGATGTCTTCTTCTGAACTCCACAGGCATACATACATACATACATACGTACGTACGTACATACATACATATGTACACAATACATACATGCATGCTGGGAAGATATTCATATACATAAAATAAATATAAAAGACAGACAAAACCCCCAAGGCTACAGCAGTTGGGCATGGTGGCTCTACCTCTCATCCTTGCACTTGTGAGATTTAGACTGAAAGGCTGTGAGCTTGAGGCTAGCCTGGGCTACACACTATGCTGCAGGGCAATCTGGGTATGATGAGATCCTAATTTCTAAAAATCCCCAAACCAAAGCAAAACCTAACTCAAAGGAAAAACATTGTGGGAAAAGAAGTCCCACAAAACACTAAAGGTGTTCTAAATATAGTTCATTTTAATGTAGTTTAAAATTTTTTTAGAAGGGAAAACTGCAATAGGAAGAATTAAATGAGGGGGGGACTAGGAAGAGTAAAGAAGAGAACTGAGTGTGACTAACCCTTAAGGCCATGGAAACCTAAGGAAACCTACTACGCTACAAGTTTCCCAAAACGTGTAAAAGGAATTTAAATAGGGGAGAAAATGACTGTCTCAGTTATGGATTTTTGCTATGAACGGACACCATGACTACGGCAACTTTTATACAGGAAAACAATTAACTGGGGCTGGCTTACATTTCCTAGGCTTAGTCCTTTATCATCATGGCAGGAAGCATGGCGTGCAGACTGCCGTGATGCTGGGGATGGAGCTGAGAGTTCTACATCTGATCCTCAGGCAGCAGGAAGAGAACTGGGACACATTTCCTCCAACAAAGCCACACCTTCTCCAGCAAGGCCACACCTTCTCCTAAAATGCCACTCCCTATGGACCTATGGGGGACATTTTTATTCAGACCACCACAACGCCCCAACTAGACATTTAATACCATCAAGTAAAAATCTTGGTATGAGGAATGGGTTGCATCTTGTTGAATTATTGACCAAATGAGTCCCCTAGATTCCCGCAAATGTCACAGACCATTGCCAATGTTATTGGTTACCCTCCACAACCTGATGGTAAGGCCCACTTGCAGCTGGTGCCCAATAGAAGTTTCACTGGTTACTGACGAGTGTTCACAGTACTGGAAGGTACTCTGCATGCTACTGGAAGAGAAAGTAATCACTAATCTCACTCTGCTGTTCATGCTGAGACCTATAACAATGATGCGCCTGCAAGATATACTGGTACAATCAGGGCACAAATGCTATAAATGTAACCAACTACTTTTTGATTGGATTTAAGGCCTACTCCATGAGATGGAACCTGTTCTGGCCACTTAATGAAACCAAGAATCAAACACTAGATAGGTCACAGTCCCCTAGGGCAAACCTACTAGTATCCTGCTAAATAAACATAGGGAAGGAAGGATTTACAATGGCATATTACTATGCCCATAGGTCAGTACATCACTTAAGCCTCATCAGAGAAGCTTCTTATTGCAGTAGATGGCAATTAGCACAGAGTCTCACAACCGCACAATGTGCAGAGGGTGAGACTTTGGTTACCCAGTTCTAAATGGGATGTCTTCATCAACCCCTTCCCCTCAAGGCTCAGGGATCTTAGTCGAAGAGGAGGTGGAAAGATTGTAAAATCCAGAGGTGGTGGATGCTGCCACAGGAACACTGCCTTCCAGAAACAGTAGGATTGATGCACACATGGATTCACAGAGACGGTGCAGCATGCACAAGACCTGCGTGAAGAAGTTAAGCTAGACACTATCCCAGCACAGAAAACAGGAAGTGGACACGGAGTCCCATTCCTAATCAAGCTATTTGCTATTGATAAGTGCTGGAAGAGGGAAAAATGAGTTTTCCTCAATGGAGTGACACCATGTTTATTACCCTCAGTCCAAAGAGGCCCCATGCTTAGGATCAGCTTACCAACACAAAATGGACTCCATTTTTTGTGTCCTTTGTTGTTGCTGTTATGTTTGTTGTTGTTTGGTTGGTCGCTTTATTTTGTTGTTGCTCTTGAGAAAGAGAAAAGGAGCATGAAGTCAGAAGGGTAGGGATGTGGGGAGAATCTTGGAGGATTTGAAGAAGGGCAAAAAATATGATCAAAATATATTGTATGAAAAATTTAAAAAGAAGACTTAATTAAAAAGCAAATAAATTTCATTGAGAATTTAAAAAAATCACAGTACTAAATATACAATTTAGTAAGAGAAACAAATAATGAAAGAAGATTTTCTTTGATACTTAAAGCATAAATGATTTGAACTCAGTGATAATTTTTCAACATTTACAATAAGGACCACTGAGGTCTGTGTAAAGACTTCCTGCTACTAAGGACAGCCAAGGAACAATTAGAACATTCTTTATTGTATTGTGAGCTGGAAGAATATTGTGCCTTTGCGGCCATAAAATCTAGAGGGAAAATAAACACAAACTTTATGGGTAGTGATATCAGTGGTAACAGGCATTTACTGAGTCTCAGTCCTGTTCCAGGTACATTTTACCTAAACAATCTTTTCTGGATCCTTTAAGGGGTACCCTTTGCCTCTGTTTGACAGCTAAAGAAGCTAAGGCACAGAGAGCAAATTGCCCATGTCATAATGTCACATAGTTAGTATGTGACCACAAAACCCAGTCTGTGAGAGCTGCCGAGATGACTCAATGGGCAGGAATACTCGCCTTGACAGCAGAGGACTTGAATTTAGGCACCAGGAAAACACTGGCCATGGCCACCCATCCCTGTAACCCCAACCCTGGGGGAGGGGGAGGGAAGGAGAATTCTTTTTTTTTCTTTTTTCCCTAATAATTAACTTATTTATCTATTCATTTTATATTCCAGTCACTGCTCCCCGTCTCCCCTCACACAGTCCCTCCTCCATCCCCTCTTCTCCTCTGATACGGTGGCCCCCCCTTGACTATCCCCTGACCCTTGCACATCAAGTCTCTACAGGGTTATGTACATCCTCTCCCAGTGAGGCCAGAAGGCCATTAGGGAAATGGATCTCACGGACAAGCAGCAGCTTCAGGGACAGTCCCCGCTCCAGTTGTGGGTGGACCCACGTGAAGACTGAGCCACACATTGGCAACATATGTGTGGGGAGGCCTTGGTCCAGGCTGTGTATGTTCTTTGGTTGGTGGTTCAGTCTCTGAAAGCTCACAACAGTCCAGGTTAGTTGACTCTGTTGGTCTTCCTGTGGAGTTCTTATCCCTTTTAGGGCTGAAAGGAGGATTCTTTAGGCCTACTGGCTGCCAGCTCAGCCTCACCAAAAAACGTGACCTCCGGGGTTAATGATGTAGCTACCCTATCTCAACAGAATAAGGCAGTCAGTGATAGAGAGGACGGCTGATGTCCTCTTCTGGTTTCTGCATGTGTGGTGTCACGTATATGTGTACAGAACACTCACAAACACACACACACACACACACACACACACACACACACACACACGCACACGCGCACACACACACACACACACAGTGACACAGAGACACATAGGCAAATACCACACAAACACATACACAGTACAGATACACACACAGAGAGGCATACATATTCACAGATACACATACAAACACATCCAAACACACACAGGCATATACATACACACACACACAAA
This sequence comes from Uromys caudimaculatus, assembly GCA_028551405.1. NCBI lineage: Eukaryota > Metazoa > Chordata > Mammalia > Rodentia > Muridae > Uromys > Uromys caudimaculatus. Next base: position 8,066 of record JAPYYD010002984.1, read on the forward strand.
CACACGCATGCACACACATGTAGACACACACAGAGACATACACACAGACACAAACAGACACACACACACAGTCACACACACAGACACAAACAGACACACACATAGAAAGACACATACATAGAAACACACAGACACAGACACACACACAGACATACACACACACAGTCACACACACAGACACAAACAGACACACACATAGATAGACATATACATAGAAACATACACACAAACATGCACATGCCAATACACACATACACACATGCACACACAGACACACACACAGACACAGTAGACACATACATAGAAATATACACACAGACATGCATATATACACCTATGCACACAGACACACAGACACGCACACAGACACATCGACACATACACAGAAACATACACATAGACATGCACATACACACATGCACACAGACACAGACATACATACACACACACACACACACACACACACACACACACACACACACACACAAACACATGCATGCACACACCAGTACCAAATCTATATATTGCACCTTCTTCATGCTGGGAGTGGGTTCTGTCCTTCCCAACACCATCTCTGTTTCTGCTCTTGTTTCTCTTTTCTGTTTCTTCCTTTCTCAGATTTATCAGACTATAACTGGCAAGTGGAAATCACACATTTCATTTAAGGTGTACGAGTTGATGTTTTCCTCCTTCCGTTAGTTGTGAAACCACCACAATTAAGCTAATTAACACGCCATCACTTCACACAGCCATGTGTCCCCATGAACACTCTAGGTCTACCTCACAGCAAGTTCCTATCATGTGATTTGGTCTTATTGAATTACCTGCTACTATGTTTATTATACACTGTGTGTGGAACAAGACACAGAGCTTGTTCACTGGACACAACCAGAACTTTACACCTTTGACTGGCATCTCACGTCCCTAACATGACACCTGCATTCTGCCATGTGCTTATGTGAGCTCCACTATTTTATACTTTATGTATAGCGAGGTCATGAGACCTTTGTCTTTCTTTGTCTGGTTTACTTAATTTTGCCTGGTGGCCTTTAGATTGATCACGGTATTACAAATGGCAATGATTTTCTTCTTTCTAAAGATTGAGTAATGTTTACTCCCCTCTCACCCTATGGGGTGTGTGTGTGTGTGTGTGTGTGTGTGTGTGTGTGTGTGTGTGTGTGTTAGAGAGAGAGAGAGAGAGAGAGAATGTGTCCCACCCAAACGTGGGGAAACACCTTTTCTCTGAGAAGTCAGGCTTGGTGTGTGATCCACAGTGTAGCATTGGGACCTGCACAGACTGTTGTGTTTCTCTGCTAGTCAAAGCTGCAAAGGGAGCTAGCTGCCTTGATATCGGTGAACTGCCTCAGCATTAGTGAGCTCCCTTGTCCGGATACTTCACGCATCAATTTGTTTTCATGATTTTGACTTTGGAAAATTTTTGAAGAAGCCACATATTCTGAAGTGAATACTAACTAAAAGAATTGAAAAGAAAAAAGAGGTAGAGTGGAGCCAGAGTCTGACTTTCTGCTTAGTTTAATGAGTTTCTGGAGCTTTCTTTCTTTCTTTCTTTCTTTCTTTCTTTCTTTCTTTCTTTCTTTCTTTCTTTCTTTCTTTCTTTCTTTCTTTCTTTTTTTTTTTTTTTTTTTGGTTTTTTTGAGACAGGGTTTCTCTGTGTAGCCCTGACTGCCCTGGAGCTCACTCTGTAGACCAGGCTGGCCTTGAACTCAGAAATCCGCCTGCCTCTGCCTCCCGAGTGCTGGGATTAAAGGAGTGTGCCACCACTGCCCTGCTGGAGCTTTCTTTAAGGTTTATTTTATTCAGTTTTATCACAGATTATTGTGCTTCTCTGTCTATCTCTGTGCCTCTCTGTCTCTCTGTGTCTCTCTGTTTCTCTCTGTCTCTGCCTCTCTGTCTCTCTGTCTCTCTCCTTTGTTTTTCATTTGAGAAGACTTTCTCTGTGTAGCTGTAACTGGTGGCTGTCCTGGAACTCACTCTGTAGATCAGGCTGAACTTGAACTGATAGAAATTCACCTGCCTCTGCCTCCCGAGGACTGGGATTAAAGGCGTGCATCGATAGGTTGCTGTACTTTTCTAATAGCTCTTTTGTACAAACAACAGATTAGATTTTCTAAGACTAAATCTGTTGGATCAGAGAACGGAATTAGAGAAAGAAACTGTACAGTGTAGTTTTGTGGTGTTAGCAATAAGGTATTATTTAGTTACTGAGTTTGATATGTGTTCATCTCTAAGGTACCTTTACTAGAGTATTATGTAATTGCATTTACAGTAAGAGCTTATGAGGGCTAGAGTGGGTGTTCTTATTAACTCTCACTTCGTAGACCAGTGCTCTGTGGCCAGCCTCACGAGAAGGCCTTTGAGAAGGAAGAGGGGAATCCTAAGGAATATTTTCATAAAATTATATGTCAGATCTGGAAACTTTAAATGCTGAGCAGAGCTGTCATTATGGTTGTGGCGGGCCCGCAGATGAGTTCAATTGAAAAATTATTTATCACTGAATGAGGACGTGACCGCTCCAAGGTGTGTTTGAGGGGAAGTTTTTTATTATAGATGTGTGGGGGAGAACAGCCAGAAGCATCTGGAGGAATCCAGAGCAGGGGGAGACAATAGTAGACTAGGCAGAAACAGCAGACTGCAGTGGACTGGAGAGACTGAGAGGAGAGAGAGACAGGGAGAGGGAGAGAGGAAGAAAGGAGAGGGGGACAAATGGATCAAGAGAGAGCCAAGGGAACCAAGAGAGCGAGTGGCCAAAATGGCCGGGTTACATAGGAAACAGAAGGGGGGTGGGGGGAGGGGGAGGGAAAGTGAAGGGCCAAGACTGGAGAGGTTTAGGTAGGGAGCAGGTTGAGAGTGCTGAGGAGAGCCCCAGGCACTCAGTGGGCCTAGAGGACACTTTGGTCTGCTAATAGTCACCGCAGTTAGCCATTCTTCCTGGGTTTCTTTGGGACCTGACAATTACTTTGTAAGTATGATGGGTAATTTGCCTGCTGGAAATTGAAGTCGAATCCTCTGGAGGAGTACCAGCGCTCTTTGCTGCTGTATCTCTCTAGCCCAGGCAGACAAGCTCTTACCTGGTTCTGGGACTGAGGATTTTCTTCCTCACCTCCTTTCTCTCTTTCCTCTCCCCCTTTTTCTCTCCTTCCTTCCCCCCTTTCCTCTTTATTATTACTGTCTTTCCTTGTCCCACTCAAGACACTCTGGGCAGTGTTCTGATAGCCTTTTGGCTCTAACACTTCCTGGAGGGTGGGAGATTAGCTTTTCACTCTTTCCCCCCCCTCCCCCCTCTTTCTTCCAACCCTCCTTCCTTTCCCTTCCCCCATCTTCTTCACTTTCTGGAATTTCGTTAGCTGAAACTACTTCTGACTCATTTCATAAATATTTACAATGCTTTAATCACTTATTCAGGAAAGGACGATTTCCTTTGCTAAATGCCAACCTGGCCCTGGAACTCTCCCAGTAAATGCCAGAAGGCAGAGCTGGAGCTTCGGATGGACTGGTCTCTCTTTAGTACTGGTTGGCTCCTTAGCTGCCCCAATCAGTAGTATAATTGGGGGCATAATTTACACTATGAAGTCTTTAAGGCATTATGCAAGATATTGGGAATGAACAGAAAAGGAAAAAAAGGCAATAAACCAGTTCTTAGCAAGACCAAAAACTATGGGGCATCTCATGATTCTGCTTCTTTACAGCCTGACAGGCAGAGGGTGGAGCACTGCCAAGGAAGGTCAGGGGATGCAGCAGTGACTAGCAGTCTATCTGGAGTCTTCCAGGTGTTAGGAAAGTGTTTGAATTGCATCCTCACAGATGCAGTCTGGGGGTTGGTAAGGGTTTTAGGGAGTAATCAAATCATCTGATTTCATACTTTATATTTTCAAATGCTTTACATTACTTTTTTGTTTGGGAATAATTTCAACTTTATAGAAATGTTTCAAGAACAATAGCACACAAGATGCTCATGTCTATGTTACATAAATTGCGTGACAGCACCACCAAGTAGTCTATTGCTACCTGCCTCCTCCGCCTGTGTCTTTTTATTCTGCCTCTGTTTCTCTTTCCACATACAGTCATTTTAGGGTGAGCTTCTGTCATCATAGTAGTTTACCCCTAAAGACATTAGTGGGCATTTCTTTTCTTGTTTTGTTTTTGAGACAGGATCTTGTAGCTCAGGCTAGCTTGGGCCTTACTATGTAACAGCCCATTGGCATGGATGTCTTCATAAGAACATTCCTCTATGCAAGCTGAGTGCAGCACCGCCTGACTGTAAGCACAAGGCTGGGGCCCTGGAGAGCAGAGGCAGGACTGTCTGGGCTACATAGTAAGACATCACCTAAAAAAGTATTTTTACAAAACCAGCGCAGTTAATATTAATATCATAGGAGGATCAAACATCTGTTACTCCAGTTTTGTTAGCGACCCCAAATGTCCTCTAGAGACCTTTCCCTTTTGTATAGGGAAGTGTGAGATTGTATATGGCGTTGCATTGTTATCTCTCCGGCTTTCTTTGCTCTGGTCCATTTGAACTTCTTCATATTCTATTGACGTTTGTGAGGAATACATCGCTGTGCATTTTGTGAAAACTGTGTGAGTCTCATTTTAGGGCTACCTAAGATTCTCCGGGGTCAGAATGTGATGCGTGTGTCAGGCTGGAATATAAAAGAGAGTTGACTTCACTTTCGTAGTGTCCTACTTGCAGGCATGTTGTCATCCATCTGCTTTTGTGGTGATGCAACTTCTGTTGGCCTGGTCAGAGTATGATCCAATTTCTCCTTCCCTTCTCTTCCTCCTCTTTGTTCTCCTCCTCCTTCTCTTCCTGTCATCTCCATTCTCTTGTTCCTATCTTCCTTCCTCTCCTCTTTTTTATTTATCTTGAAACTAATAAGTTTCCCAATTAAGAAGTCACCCCAAGCCGGGCAGTGGTGGCGCACGCCTTTAATCACAGCACTTGGGAGGCAGAGGCAGGTGGATTTCTGAGTTCGAGGCCAACCTGGTCTATAGAGTGAGTTCCAGGACAACCAGGGCTACACAGAGAAACCCTGTCTCGAAAAACAAAAACAACAACAACAACAACAAAAAAGTCACCCCAAGTCGTGCAAATGTCCTGTTTTTCATCAGAAATTTCTATGGATTTACTTGAAGCACTGCTAATTTACCTGAAAAAGTCTTTATCATGACTGTGGCAAGATGGTGGTGAACAGCTGTGAACCCTTTGAGCATTCACCAGCCAGCTTCAGTTACAAATGGAAATCCTCCTGTCTTCCTCTTCATTGCTGACATGGATACAAGCTCTCTTATTTTTCCCTGTATTACAGTTGGTGACCATATCTAATTTTTGTTCATTTTCACTTCTGAGCATAACAACATATTCTTCTGTGTCTCTGGGTCAGTCCTGGAATGAGCCATTTGTCTGAGGATGACTGGTACCGGCATGAATGGTGTTAGAGACCAATGTCTCGGTGTTAAAGTGTACATACCACCATTTGCCTGGCTCTGGAGAAAGAACTAGGGGACCTAAATACATACGTAAAAAATAGATCCAGATGTGCACAATGCACCCATTCATAACCATCCCCTAACATCTTCCCTTGTGTACATATAAGCACCTATGCTTTCTAGTTATGCTTTAGATCCTATGTTTTTATGCTGTTAATTATGACCACCCACTACAGGCATGTTCCTCCTCAGCCCCTCGACACTTTGAACTTGGCTCTCCGAATCTCTATCTGCAATACATCTGAAATAGTTTTGAAATTGCTTCTCCCCATCCTAAACACACCCAGTGTACTATATATACACTATCCACATCTGAAGATCTCTAATAGACACTGCGTTACAAGTGACATGGACTGACTGCTTACCTTCTCTCCTCATGTGTGGTCACATTCTTCATCGGAACAGCCCGGGGCCTCATTTGTTTGCCTTTAGTTTCGGAGTCCCTTTTCCCATTCTTTTTGACTTAATTTGATTTTTGTATATGTGAACATTAATATCTCTCTGAAACAAACATGGCGTGAAAGGGTTGGGAGATGGCTCAGTGCCAGGAGCTCTGGCTGCACAAGTGTTAGGAGTTCAAATCCTCAGTACCCAGGTGAAAAGCAGGCATGGCTGCTCACACCTGTAGCCCTAGCACGTGAATGTGAGACAGATGATCACAGGGGTTTGCTGGCCCCCAAATTCCCTGGGAGAACGTCTCAAATGAATGAAGCAGAGAATGGCCGAGCAGGACGCCCAGTATTCTCCCCTGGCTCCTGCATGCATGTACACACACACACACACACACACACACACACACACACACACACACGCACCCATGCAGGCACAGACACCTTCCTGTACACTACACCCATGCCCACCCCACACAATACACACAAAGCTAGTTGTTTGACATCAGAGTGAAACTTTGTTTTTTTTTTTTTTTTTTTTCCTCCTTTTTTATTTTTGATACTTTATATACATTTCCAATGTTTCCCCTTTTCTGAGTCTCCTCTTTGGGTACCCCCCATCCCCTCCCCAACCCGCCTCTAGGAGGGAATTCCACCTCCCACCCCCCTCCCGACCACCCATCCCCATATTCCCGCCTTGACATTCCTCTTTACTGAGGC
>JAPYYD010002986.1:0-14681 GCA_028551405.1 Uromys caudimaculatus
ATGTGGCAGAGGAGGGCCTTGTTGGCCATCAGTGGGAGGAGAGGCCCTTGGGCCTGAGGGTGTTAGATGCCCCAGTATAGGGGAATGCCAGGGAGGGAAGATGGGAGTGGGTGGGTGGGTGGGGAGCACCCTCATAGAGGCAGGGGGAGGGGAGATGGGATGGGGGTTTCCAAAGGGGAGACCTGGAAAGGGGAAAACATTTGAAATGTAAATAAAGTATCAAAAAAAAAAAAAAAAAAAAAAAAACTGTACAGTTAGAAAGCAGAATATAAAAGTGTTTTTATTAAACATTCTGAGATTTAAATACAGTACAGTTTAACTGAATATCTACTGCAATATCTTTCTCCTCCCTTCTCCAAGTTATTTTTACATCGTTTTAGGGTTTCAAGAGGCTTGACATGAATAATGATTAAGAATGAAGGAGGGCAACACATATATACATGTACATACATACATGCATGCATGCATACATACATACATACATACATACATAATGTGGTGTAGATTTAGGTTCCTGGATGGATCTGGAGATACAGGTTGATTGTGGAGGATGCTTTTTGGGTTGGTGAGCAGTGTTTAGGATATTTAGGTGGCCTTGTACATCTTGCCTACCATTTATGAAGTGTTAGAGTTTCTTCAAAATGTGTGTGTCATACTTCTTTTGGGAGGGGAGTCTTTTCTTCTTTTCTGAAACTCTTACTGGAGCTAAATTTGCAACTTAGAAAAAATTAATTTTGTCAAACCTTTCTGGGATACTTAAGTATTATTGTTTTAGAATGTTTAAATAAAATATTCTGATCAAAGAGGGAGAGTGGGAGAGGAGAAATTGAAGGTCTATAGAAATGGTTCAGTGCTTCAGAGGATGGCTGCTCTTGCAGAGGACACAGGTTTTGTTCCCAGAAACCACATAACAGCTTAAAACTGCCCTTAATTCCAGTTCCAGGAGAGCTAGCGCCTTCTTCTGGCCTCTTTGGCCACAGTGTTTATACACTCATAAAATATATACATTAAGTACATAAAATAAATAAATTATAAAACGATTGTTACTTAATAAGTCACCAATCTCTTAAGGACAGATTTTTGGGTATGCTTGTGAGTGAGTTCATACATTGGGTTGAGGTGGGAAAACCAAATTTATTTTAAGTATGGGGGGCAGCATTTCATTGACTTAGGTCCATGACTGAATCGAGAGAGAGAGAGAGAGAGAGAGAGAGAGAGAGAGAGAGAACCAGCATCCATCTCTCTTTGCTTCTTGATTACAGACAATGTGATCATACATTCCTTCCCCCCAACCCCTGCCTACCACTCCTAATGCTACATCTTAACATCTTTGATGGACTACTGTACCATTGACCTCTGAACCAAGGTATACTCTGTCTTCTTTAAATTCCTTGTCAGACAAAGTAACCAGTGAGACACAATATGTCCTTGAGGCAAAGACTGTGAATCTTTAGGGCCCACTCACTAAGGTGATATCTGGGAAAGTGTTAAAGGGTCTTTTAGTCAGGCTATGCTGTGGTACAACATCATGACCAAAGACATTTGAGGAGGAAAGAGTTTAGTTCAGCTTATGGTTATAATCCATCATGAAGTGAAGTCAGGACAGGACCTGGAGGCAGAACCAAAAGCAGAGGCAGGGAGGAATGCTGCTTACCGGCTTGCTCCACAGAGCTTGCACAGTCAGTCCCCCATCTTACACAGCTAGAACCAAGTTCTCGGGGATGACATTACCCACCAGAGGCTAGGCCCACCCACACGAACCACTAATGGAGAAAATACCCTACAGATTTACCTACTGGTCATCTAGATGGGAGTCTTTTTCTCAGTAGAGATTCTCTTTCCTAAATAATCCTAGCTTGTCAAGTTTGAGAAGCAATATAACAACAACAGAAACAAAATCTGACCATGTTACAGGGCTTAGGGAAATTCAAGGAGACTCTAAGTCTGTACTGAATGGCAACAGTTGTAACCATGGCAACTGTCTTAGAGTGGCTTCTATTGCTGTGAAGAGACAGCATGGCCACAGCGACTCTTATAAAGGAAAACATTTAATTGGGGCTGACTGACAGCTTCAAAAGTTTAGTCCATTATCATAATGGTGGGAAGCATGGCAGCCCGCAGGCAAACAAGGTGGTGAAGGAGCTGAGAGTTCTACATCTTGATCTGGAGGCAGCAGGAAAGAGAGTGAATCGCTAGGCCCAACTTGAATTTATGAAACTTAAAAGCCTCCTCCCACAGCCCACTTTGTTCAACAAAGCCACATCCACTCCATCAAGGTCACACCTCCTAATAGTGCCACTCTCTATGAGCCTTTGTGGGCCATTTTCTTTCAAACCACTACAGCAGCCTTACCTATCTACATACTCTGGGGGCTGTATCCCAAAGACGGCAAAGAGACAAATGTAGTTGATCTACCAGCTAGGAATTTGCCAATCGTGATTATCTTTCATAGCTTTAATTTTAATTATTTTATATATTGTCAGGTATGATTTTTAAGAATTTGATTTTCAGTTTATCAATGGGTTACACTGTTGTGGGCCACTTTAGCTTCAGAGACCCCATCTTGAAATAAGGTCTCCATCTTGTACTAGATTGAAGTCGAAGGAGTAGCTAAATTCCAGAAATGGTTTCTGGCCCCAGATTGTCCCTGATGAACTTAGAACACAGTATCTCTTCCTCTGCTTTTGTTGGTTAGCACCCAGGCAGGACTGAAACCCAGCAGGTGCTAGAGAGGTCTGATTGGCTGGTCTCGATCCAGGCCAAGTTATCAGGGAAAGCCATCTGAGGCACGTGACTGGTAATAATCCACTTAAGATGCCAGGTGTGAAAAGCAGTTGGAAACAAACAACATGCACGTACCCAATTGGTTGCCCCTACCTTTGCCCCTACCCAACCTAATTTGTGTTTTCTTGCTTTAAAAGGTTGCTTTGCCTCCCATCCCCCACCCCCGCCCCCATTTTGGATCCCGAACTCAGTGGTCTCCGTGGTATATCATACTTTCTGAATAAAGATACTTTTGCTGGCTTGTATTTGGTTTTCATAGTGGATTATTCCCCAAATTCTGGAACCATAACAGCACTACTGGTTTACCCGAGCCCTTGTGAGACAGTCTGACCCCGGAACTCAAGGAAAAACTCACAGTGAGAATGTCAGGTTTGAGGATATTTTATTGAGAGAGTGATGAACATGTACAAGGCGAGGACATCTGTGCATGGAGGGCCATCATGCGAGGCTTCTTTGTTGGAAGAAATATCCGGAGTTCTGGTGTTAAAGGGAGGCAGAGGGAGCTGGGACCCACTGCTATTGGGGGTGGGTGTTTAGGTGGTGGACAAGTCTTGAGACTTGGGTGTGACTGTTCTGAAACTGAAGAAGTGTATCACTGCAAAGTCCAACATGGATTTCTGGTGTTTCTTCATTTCTTCCTCGAGGAGAGGTAACAAACAGCGAAATGGTCTGCTGCAGGTTGAGGGGCCAGATTCCTCTCTCCTGGAGATGCCTGAGGCTTCTCGTGATTCTCAAGGCTGGGGATCCATCCAAGTTGCTCTTCTGCTGGCTTCAGCGTGCTCTGCTCTCTGCACTTGTGTTTCGGACAGTCTCCACTCAGAAGACCACAGGGCTCAGCACTTTGCTTGGTGACGTCCCAGGGATACCCAGAGAGCTGTCCCAGCTTTGGATACAGAGGGAGTGACAAGGCAGAATATCCAGGACACAGGTCTCTTGGGATTACGGACTGTGGTGCTGGTTCTGCAGAATCCCAGGCTTCCCTCACGCAGAGCCTGAAGTGTTTTTCCATAGTGTCCATCTCACAGCAGGTGACAGCCCCTGCTGTGGTCAAAAGCCTTCAACCCTGGCCTTTTTGATACTCTTCCGGAGCAGGTGGTCCTAGGGCCACTGAGGCCCACTGGGCGGTGACTGGAAAACTAGGAGGAGAAAATTGCATCAGAAGGTAAATTATAGAGAGGAATCTCATGTGCCAGGAGGTTGATCTTCCTATTGAAAACTACTTGGAGGTGGAGGCAGGAGGATCAGAAGTTCAAAGTCATCTACACAAACAGGAAATTTGAGCTGAGCCTCAGCTACCTGAGGGTTGCCTCAGTCAATAAATCAATCACGCCAGAGTGATATATTCCAGTGTTGCTAGAGTTAAAGATATATTGTTTGCCTTTCTAGAACGATGACTCCTGCAATATTATCTGAATTCTCCCATCTTTTAACTTGCTTTAACTATGTTTGTAACAGAAGCAAAGATTAAGTTTAATTTTACTGGATGGCAGAGCCTAGATAGAAGGTTTAAAACACTTGTTGCTCTTTCCCAAGAACCTGGATTCAGTTCCGAGCACCCATGTGGTGGTTGATAACTATCAGTAACTGCAAGAGTGAATCTGACACCCTCTTCTAGCCTCTTTGCACACCAGTAACACATCTACACACACGCACGCACGCACACATGCACGCATGCACGCAGGAGAAACAGCCATACACATAAAACAATTTAAAAGAAAATGTTACAGGGCGGGCAGTGGTGGCGCGTGCCTTTAATCCCAGCACTTGGGAGGCAGAGGCAGGCGGATTTCTGAGTTGAGGCCAGCCTGGTCTACAGAGTGAGTTCCAGGACAGCCAGGGTTACACAGAGAAACCCTGTCTCGAAAAACAAAAAAAACCCCAAAAAAACAAAAAAAACAAAACAAAACAAAAAAAACCAACAACAACAAAAAAGAAAATGTTACAGAAATGCACCCAAGGAAAACTTCGATAGTAGAAATTAACAGTTGGAGCATTCTGTCAGAAACTAATTTGCCTTATTATTGCTGTTACAGTTCCACAGTTTAGACTAAATCTGAAAGGAAACAGTGTAAGGTCGGAAGGTGTGATGGCTATTCATCTGGAATTAACTAAAACTCAAGTGGCTGGTGACACAGGGAGGTTTTTCTTGATTGAATCTTTTGAGGTGGAGATTGACTCTAAACCCAGATCTTTTGAGGTGGAAAGATAAAGCTTTAATTTACACCACACATTTAGATGACGGCCAAGGGAATCGCTCCTTGCCTGCTTGCCCTCACTCTCTCTGGCAAATTCATTCCTTCACTGGTTTTAGATCCTTGTGAGATGCATAACTACTGGATTCTTGGACTTTCCATTGTTGGAATAGTCAGAAAATAGCTTGTAAACCACTCTAATAAATCATCTATATAATATAAATACATTATACTATATTATTATATAATGTAATAATACACAATACATAATGTATATAATATAACACACGCACACACAAACACACATATATTCATTCTACCAGTTGTAATTCTCTAGAGAATCCTGACTGATGCAGAAGGGTTTGGATTCTTTTCTAAGTGTATTAGTGTTCTCTCCATAACTGTGGCGTGACTTAACACATAGCCACCCATAGGAAACGGTCCACAACAAAAGCATTAACTGATACACATACACATTTTATGGATCTGAAATCTGTGTTTAACATAGTCTGGTTAAGCTGGGCAGTGGTGGCGCACACCTTTAATCCCAGCACTTGGGAGGCAGAGGCAGGAGGATTTCTGAGTTCGAGGCCATCCTGGTCTACAGAGTGAGTTTCAGGACAGCCAGGGCTACACAGAGAAACCCTGTCTCGAAAAACCAAAACAAAAAAACAAAAACAAAAAAACCAAAAACAAAACAAAATAAACAAACATAGTCTGGTTAATTTCAGCATTTCAGAAGCACAAGGTGATATCACTTCCAGTGCTAGGTGTTGTAGTCATATCTCACACAGAAAATGAAGAATCAACAATTCCCAGACCTTAGGCTTACAAAGATCAGTGAGAAGCCCACAGAATCCTATAGTTAATGACATCTGCAGATTCAGCCCAGTGCTAGTTCCACAAGGTTATTATGGAGATGAAAAATGTCACCACCCAATGCCATTGCAAAGTCACAGCACAATACTCCAAACATGCTTGTGTGGCTGTGTGCAGACCTACTGGGCTTTCAGTTCTATAAAAGCATGGCGCATGGAACACATTTATGTAGAGTGTATAGTACTTGGTGATAACCAACATGTCAGTGGCTAACTCTACGTATCAGGCACTTCTCTTGTTTCTGTGACAAAAAATATCCAACAACTGCAATTTAAAGAAGGAAGAGGCTACTTCAGGCCACCGTTTGAGAGTGTCAGTCCATCATGGTGGGAAAAGCATGGCTTCAGGACTGTGAGGCAGCCTTTCATGATCACATGTCTAGTCTGAAAGCACAAAGATGACTTTCTGATGGTTTTCTTTTGATTCAGTCGGAGACCTGAGTCTGTTGGATGGTGTCAACACAGTCAGGATGAGTCTTCTGCCTTTAGCTAAACTTGTGGGAAAACCCTCATAGGATAGGCACTCCAGAAAAACTTCCAGTCCCTGGTAGTTTGAGGCAGGGTCTCACTATGTAGATCTGGCTGTCCTAAAACTCATTGTCTTAGTTAGGGTTCTCTAGAATCACAGAACTTCAGAATGTTTCTCTATATTAAGGGATTTATAGTAATTACTTACAGTCTGTAGTCCAGTTGACTCAACAACGGGCGGCTGTGAATGCGAGGACCAAGAATCAGTAGTTGCTCAGTCCTATGAGGCTCGTTGTTTCAGCCGGTCTTCTGTAGAAATAGGTTCCAACAGATGTGCTGGCAAGTAAGTGCAAGCGGTCGAAGACTGAATCTTCCTTCTTCCAGTGTCCTTATGTAGGCCTCCAGCAGAAGATCTTTGGCCCAGATTAAAGGTGTGTATAACCATGCCTGGATCTAAAACTTGTTTTGTCCCAGGCTGACCTTGTACACAGAGATCTGCTTGCCCCAGTGTCCTGGGATTAAAGGCATGTACTACCTTGCCTGGGCCTAAGCTTTTCATGGCCACTAGGCCTTAAGATCTCCATGCCAAGATCCAGGTCAGAAACCTGTCCTCCAGCCTCAAGATCTGGATCACAGATGTGCCCTTCATTTCTGGATATGAGCTCATTCCAGATGTGGTCAAGTTGACAACTAGGAGTAGCTATCGCACTCCCTATGTAGACCAAGCTGGCCTGGAAGTCAGAGATTCACCTGCTTTTGCCTCCCAAATTCTGGGATTAAAGGCAAGTACCATTATGCTTGCCTGAAAGATAGGTTTTCATGGTGATTCTAAATCTGGTCAAATTGACAATGAACTATTGCATGAACATTGTACCATGTAATTGAGATGCCATCTAGGCATATAATGTTTTCTAGCTCTATCCATTCAGTCTGATTCCAGAAAGACAAATATTGCATGTTCTCTCTCCTCTGTGTTTCCTGGGTCTAAATATTCCGATTTGAGTATATAACCTGGAGTAGTCTCAGAAATCAAGAAAATAAAAAGGACTGGAGGCAGGAGAATGAGCACTAGAGTGGGATAGGAGGATACAAGAAGTGTGAATGGGGAAACGGGAAAGGGGAGGGGCTTAGCTGGTGAGGTGGGAGGGAGGTCAGTGCACAAGAGGGAAAGAGGGAAGAGAAAATAACACCAACGATGCTTGAAAAAGCCATAAGGAATTATATTATTTTTTATTTCCTAAAATTCCATATAATATGTGTAAGTTTGTGTGCATACGTGTGTGTGTATATATATATGTATATGTATATATGTATGTATATATGTATATGTGTGTGTATGTGTGTGTGTGTAAAACTAACAACTGTTGAGGGAGAGGGAGACTTATCCTCAGGATCAGCTCCCTATTGGTTATTTAATTCCAAACGAATAGCCCTGAAACCATTCACGCATAGGCAACACTAAATGGACTCACAGGCTGTATTCATATGTCTGTGCATCTAGAAACATAGGTGCTGCAGGATATTTGATCACACTGTGACACTCGAGATTGTGACGTGTTTCTAACTGTGATATGGCTCAGCCTTTGTCCTAGAGCGTTCTGTTTACTGTAAACAAGTGATTGCAGTGTGGCTCAGCCCTTGCACACATCTTTAACCCAAGAGCTAAATAGTCAACCCTAGATCTCCAGGGGGAGCAAGCAACCAGCTGACAGGGAGTGAACTTAAGTAAACAGAAAGGAGGGTCTTTGAGTTGCAGGATATTTAAGACTGCATGGAGAGGAAATTTTTTCTTCTGGGACAATGGTGAAGTAGGAAGGTCAGCTGGGTGTTTTCTCTGCTGCTCTGAGCTAGCAGGCTTTCACCATAGCATGTTTTCCAAGTCTTCATTTGGTAAAACTGAACGGCTGGGATTTTGGTTTTTCAAAACAACATATATATATTTCAATAATAATTAAAAAACAGAGGCCACGGTTTGAATGGGGTGCATGGGCATGGGAGGAGTTGGAGAAATGGGAAGGGGGAAATGATCTAATTATATTTTAATGAAAATATATTTACTGTATGTGATGGTTTGTATATGCTTGGCCCAGGGAGTGGCATTGTTGGGAAGTGTGGCTTTGTTGGAGTAGGTGTGGCCTTGTGGGTGTCAGCTTTAATACCCTTGTCCTAGCTGCCTCGGAGCCAGCATTCTGCTAATAGCCTTCAGATGAAGATGTAGAACTCTCAGCTCCTTCTGCACCATGCCTGTCTGGATGCTGCCATGTTCCCACCTTGATGATAATGGACTGAACCTCTCAACCTGTAAGCCAGCCCTAATTAAATGTTGTCCTTATAAGACTTGCCCTCGTCATGGTGTCCCTTCACAGCAGTAAAACCCTAATTAAGAGATTGTATATTTAAAGATATAAAACAAAAGCTATTTATTGTAAACATATGCTTCAATGTGCCTGTAGCAACCTGTGTTTATCTTTTTGTTGCAGTAAGAGATGAAGTGGAAGCCAAGCGATGGTGACATACACCTTTAATCCCAGCAGCTGGGAGACAGAGGCAGGCAGATCTCTGAGTTCATGGCTAGCCTGGTCTAAACAGTGAGTTCCAGTATAGCCAGGGCTACATGGAGAAACTTTTTCTTGAAAAAACAAAACAGAAAGGATGAAGCCGAGTAATTTCTCACAAGGACAAAATCATCTAATAAAACAGTTCTCAGAACATAGTTCTGTTTACACGCCTTAAACAACACATGACGTTACTTGAAATTGTTATCTCAGTCATAGGGAACCATCACAGTTAAAGTGGAGACCAAAGATAGTTTAAGAGAACATGCCGTGGGTGCTTGGAAGCTGAGGGAGACAGAAATGTCTGAACCTTTTGTACCAAGAAGCATTTGAATGCCCCAAAAGATCAACCAGGATCTCTTTATTTATAAGCTGGAGCCTGGGCTTACTCACCACCGACCCACAGGACAGTTGGTGAAGCAGCCCTGAACTCTCATTGGGACAGACAAGGTTTTATAGGAAATGGCAAGGAAGGGGTGTTTCCAGCCTGACGAACATCTTATTGTGGGGCTATCTATCACGGCCTTTTACATAATTGGCTGGTGCTGGGAGCCAAACCACAAACTTAACTTCTGTCTTCGTCCTGATTGGTGGTTGTTAGGGAGTGAAGTGCCAGGGGCGGGCTTGTAACCTGGAAACTGGTGCCAGGTACTGGCCGGTTTGTTAATTTGAGTTTAACCTTAGGTCAGGTTCTCTAAGATGGAGTCTGAACCCAAAATCTGGTCTTTCTCTCTCTCTCTCTCTCTCTCTCTCTCTCTCTCTCTCTCTCTCTCTCTCTCTTTTGTTTTTTTCGAGACAGTTTCTCTGTGTAGCCTTGGTTGTCCTGGAACTCACTCTGTAGACCAGGCGGGCCTCGAACTCAGAAATCCGCCTGTCTCTGCCTCCCAAGTGCTGGGATTAAAGGCGTGCGCCACCACTGCCCGGCTCAAATCTGGTCTCTCAAACCCAATGAATGATAGCGGAAGTCTCCTAGAAAGATGCTTGGTTTGTGCGAGTCTTGCAGGTAATAGAACCAGCCTGGGCCACCAGTATTGAGTCACCAGGCAGATACCTCTGTGATCCATCACAGGATGCTCTGTGTTCTGACATGGTCACGGCTATCTGCAAGAGAAAGGAGAACAAACTAGGGATAGAGAGTACATAATGAAAATATCAGCAGCCGGAGGAGGAGCCTAGAAACGTGAGACTAGCCTTATTATAAGGAGGGTCAGTAGCTAGGGGAAGGGAAGGGCCAGGCGACTTGTGTGTGTGGCGTTTAAATGTATAACAAGTACTCATAAGGAGGGCTGAAGGGGCCTGAAGACTAGCATGGACCTTGATATACTGATAGATTCTATGGATATATATTAATTGGGGAACCATATGTCCCTTCTGTAGGAGGTAAGGGAAATGGCAAGCAGCTTCACAAGTTCCTGAGTGATAGGTTTTAAACCTGGGACAAATGACCAACAGAGATACCCGCCACCAGATCAAAGCTTCCCTGGCCACCAGGTTCTCCCTGCATTTCTCAAGGTTCCTGCTACAAGGTTCCCCCTGATGGGCATACCCCACCCTCTCTGCTGAACTACTCCAGCCCAGGTATTAGGCTTCCCTCCCCACAGCTGCCCTCCTCTGTATAATCCAACCATTTTGGTTACCTACTCTTTTACATGTACTCTGTGGGGCAGACTCTAGGCCCAGGGTACCCCTCTTGGGTGTCAGCTGCACCTATTCCCCCATATCCCCATCCCAATCCAGCCCAGCTCAGTTTGGTCATGATCACTCTGTACTCTCCCAGATGTCTCTTCCTTGCTATCCCTTTTATCTATAATAAGAATATTCTTCTCTGCCATACCTAGAAGTTATTAATTAATTAATTAATTTTTCATTCACCGAGAAATGCTCCTATAGTTGAGATTGAACTCACTTTTGGATATTTGAATTGACTTTTAGAGTTGGGGGGAGCTTAGTGATATTGAAGTCCCAATTGTGGATTGCCTCAAGAGGAGAATTACTCAATGAAGTCAATTCAAACTTTGGTTCAATGTTGAGGAAAGTAAAGAAATTCAATGCTCTCTGGGATAGACTGGGGCTGCAGTGGAGACTCTGAACTACTGCTGGACCAGAGTTAGGAGAGCTCTCTCTGAGGACACTTGACAAATATCTATCTGCCCCATGTGTGTGGCTGGGGCTTGATCTCAGGGCCTCCTTTGTGCTCCCTAAGCCTCAGCCTCACCACAGAGTTGCCTTCCCCAATGCTAACTCTTCTTTTGATACCACATCTCACTGTGCAGCCCTGGCTGTCTTGGAACTCACTGTGTCTATTTGCCTTTGCCATGTCTGCCTCCCACAGTCTGATTTATAAGGGTTTGTTTAAAAATTGATGGACTTTACAGTAGAAAATGGATTGAGCTTGGTGTGGTGGTGTATGCCTTGATCCCAGCACTCAGGAGGCAGAGGTTGGTGCATCTCTGAGAGTTTGAGGCCAGCCTGGTCTACAGAGTGAGTTCCAGTCTAGTCAGGACTTCAAAGAAAGACTATGCTTCAAACAGAACAACACAAAACAAAAACAAAAAAGAATGGATTTTAACTGAATTCCCAATCCATAAAACAGATCTGAAATTAGGCACAACCAAGGCTTCTTCTATTTGTGTGTGTATACACTTGCCTATGCACACATGTGTGAAGACCAGATGTTGACATCAGGTATCTTCCTATATTACTGTCTACCTGCCTTTTATTTTTTTCTTTTTGAGATCATGTCTAATTGAATTGAAAGTTGTCACTGGCTAGGGTGGCTGCGAGCTCTTAGAATCTGCCTCTCTCAGCCCTTCTTCCAGAGAGCTGCAGCTACATGGCTTGGGTTCTAGGGTCTAAACACAGATCTTCTGGTTTCATCCTTCACAGAGCCTACTACCCAGCCAGCAATCAAGACCTCTAAACTTAAGTCTTATGATATTATGAAAAGTTTTTTTTTTCCTTTTCAGTCAGCTCATGCATTTTGTGTGGAAAATTCAGACATGTGGATAGGTTACTAGATATGACAATTTAAAAAAAGAGTTAGAAACATTACTTGTTTGCTTTGGCATTTCTTCCATGTAATGAAATCCCAAGCCTTTTAAAAAAACTAGAGCTGTTTTTGATAAAACCACCAATAGTAATAATGGATGGTTGGAATGTAATTGTGCCCCAGTGTAAGAAGACATAGGATATGGTTTAGTTGGTTGAACATTAGTATCTTTGCTGTTAGATCTGTGCTTTGTGTGTGAATAAGTGTTAATATTGTAGTTTTTTTATTCTCCTGTAGTAATTGTTGTTTCTGAGGCTTATTGCCTCAGTCTGCTCTAGGCCTAGTCTTGGAAGCTTCTAGCTTCTGTACAATGTTACCTAGGCCTAGAATGTTTTCAGCCTCTGAGACTTACTGCTAAATAAGCTTACCCTTTGTACTGGCTAGTTTTGTGTGTCAACTTGACACAAGCTGGAGTTATCACAGAGAAAGGAGTTTCAGTTGAGAAAATGCCTCCATGAGATCCAGCTGTAAGGCATTTTCTCAATTAGTGATCAAGGGGGGAGGGCCCCTTGTGAGTGGTACCATCTGTGGTCTGGTAGTCTTTGGTTCTATAAGAAAGCAGGCTGAGTAAGCCAGGAGAAACAAACAAGCAAGCCAGTAAGTTACATCCCTCCATAGCTTCTGCATCAGCTCCTGCTCCTTGACCTGCTTGAGTTCCAGTCTGACTTCCTTTGGTGATGAACAGCAGCATGGAAGTGTAAGCTCAATAAACCCTTTCCCCCCCAACTTGATTCTTGGTCATGATGTTTGTGCAGGAATAGAAATCCTGACTAAGACACCCTTTCTAGCTCTTTCTGAACACTCATTGGCTGGTTTAACTCAGCTACTCTAGCTCAAACTCCTCTCCAAGCTAATTGATTCAATCTGGCTTCTTTCTTGGCCTCTGACTAAATAGGTCTGCTTGGCTTCTATAACCTGTCCCTGTATAAGTGCCCTGGTAAAACTGTATCCTTTCTCTTTCTCTGTGCTGATCCCTTAAGTAGCTTCCTTTTCTCAATTAGAAGTTAATTTCAAACATGGGTGCTTCCTTCTTTTTTTTTTTTTAATTTTTTTTAATTTTTTTTTTGGTTTTTCGAGACAGGGTTTCTCTGTGTAGCCCTGGCTGTCCTGGAACTCCCTCTGTAGACCAGGCTGGCCTCGAACTTAGAAATCCACCTGCCCCTGGGATTAAAGGTGTGCGCCACCACTGCCCTGCAGGTGCTTCCTTCTACAAACTAACTTTACCTTCATTGTTTGGGATTAAAGATGTGTGCTAGGGGTGTGTCTAGCTAGTGTAATTAAAGGTTTGTGCTAAGACTTAGCCACACCACAACTAGAAACAGCTTTTTTCAACAAATAACACAATCTCAGTGTTCACAATGTGATCAAATATCCTGCAACAAAGTAGAGAGTGAGTTTCCAAGTACCCCAAATAACACAGATGAAACAGGAAGTGCTCGGGTTGTTTTAGAACACATCGAAGAGGAGTTTAGGAAGTTAATTCACATAGAAAATAATTGTGAATGTATCCTCCAAAGACAGCAATGTCCTAAGAGAAACCAAAACCAAACCAACACAAAAACAAAAGACGATAGAAGAAAATCAGCTCTTCTTTCCCATGCAAGGCTTCAAAATATACTCACCTTTTGTGGAAGACTCCCAACCATTATGTGATATTGCTACTCAATTATGTATAAGCTCCCCTTGTAGTACGTTTTCTCAAATGCTAAATTTTCTGAGTCTTAAAGTTTTTTCTTTTAATTTTAAATTGCTATTGTTGGTTTTGTTGTACACTATGCTGAACATTCTGTCTTCTCATTTTCCAATATGGGAGACGTTGCATTGTCTAAGACTTTTAGAAAGTTCCGCTTGTCTTAGGCACTTTTACTTTCATAAATGTTAATTTTGCCTATAAGTATATTCATATATATAAAGATGAGATTTTTTATATACCTGTATTTGTGAAAAACAAAAAATTAAAATTTCTGTCTATCTTGCTTCTTTGAGCATCAGCATATGCAGTTGTAACCCCCTGAAAAATTTGAACCATCTCATCAAAGGACTCAAAGCGAGCCCAGTGAGGCTGTGCATGCCTGTAACTCCAGCACTTGAGAGGTGGATGCAGGAGAGTCATGAAAATGACGAGTTGAAGGCTAGCTATGTAACAAGCAAAACGAAAACAACCTCGGTGGTAGCACACACTTGAAATCCCAACAGTTGAGAGTCAGACAGTAGAAGCAATGAGATTTGAACGTTGAGGTTAGCCTGAATGTATAGTGGTCTTTCTCTAACAAAGCAAGTCCTGCCGTGACAGTATTTCAGATGATCGTGCTTGTAAAGTTGATTGTGACACCCACCTCCCACTCCCAGTGACTGACACTCGTTTATACATTTTGCGTTTTATCCGTTGTGGTGTATTCACCAGAGAAGACTGCTTGGACATGGGTTTAAGTCAATAAAAAGTCCTTATTAACTAGCTGGTGACTATACAGGGTTTTCAGGACCCCAGTGTAGCCTTGAGCCTTTCTCAGGGTGAACTTTTAAGCACAAACCCCTGTTTTGGATTGACATACTTTAGTTAACAAGAACAGTCAGTCAGAAGGGAAACCACCGAAGCCAAAAAGCAAGGTTAGTACATTTAGAGATTTTCCCAGAATGATGGATGTTGAGGAAAGTTTAAGCCCTTTTTCATTTTAGTTTTAGCAGGTGGTGCTGTCTATATGCTGATTTTTTTTTTTTTTTTTTTTTTTTTTTTTTTTTTTTTTTTTTTTTTTTA
>JAPYYD010002987.1:0-14679 GCA_028551405.1 Uromys caudimaculatus
GAATAGGTAGGGGGAGAGAGGGCAGCCTTGTTTAGTCCCTGATCTTAGTGGGATTGCTTCAAGTTTCTCTCCATTTAGCTTGATGTTGGCTGCTGGCTTGCTGTATATTGCTTTTACTATGTTCAGGTATGGGCCTTGAATTCCTGTTCCACATCTTGTACCTCCTCCCACAACCCTGTCTCCATGAGAATGCGCCCACCCATCCATACCCAACCCCACCAGATCTCCTCATTCCCTGGGGTCTAAATTCTTTTGAGGGTAAGGAGCATCTTCTCTGAGTGAACCCAGACTCGGCAGTCCTCTGCTATACATGTGTTGGGGACCTCATATCAGGTGATGTATGCTGCCTATTTGGCAGCCCAGTGTCTGAGAGATCTCATGGGTCCAGGTTAGTTAAGACTGTTGATCCTCCTACAAGGTTTTCCTCCTCCTCAGCTTCTTTCAGCTTTTCCCTAATTCAACCACAAGGGCCAGCAACTTCTGTCTATTGGTTGGGTGTAAATATCTTCACCTGATTTTTTCAGCTGCATGTTGGGTCTTTAGGAGGGCAGTCATGGTAGGCCCCATTTTGTGAGCACACCATAGTCTCAGTAATAGTGTCAGGTTTTGTGGCCTCCCCTAAGCTGTATCACAATTTGTGTCTGTCCCTGGACCTCCTTTACCTCAGGCTTTTCTCCATTTTTGTCTTTGCATTTCATTCAGACAGGAACATTTATGGGCCAGAGTTTTTACTGGGCGATGGCAACTCCATCCCTCACTTGATGCCCTGTCTTTCTGTTGGAGGTGGGCTCTACAAGTTCCCACTTCCCACTGTAGGGGAATATTTATGGACTCAACTCACGTATAAAAAGGCATAAGCTAACAGACTGGAAACACAAGCAGGATCCAGCATTATTGTGCATGCAAAAACACACCTCGATAACAAAGACAGGTATTACCTCAGGGTTAAAGGCTGGGAAAAGGTCTTCTACGTAAATAATCCCAAGAAACAAGCTGGAGTTGCCATCCTAATGTACAATAAAATAGACCTTCAACCAAAAGTTATCAAGCTAGATAAGAAAGGATATTTTATATTCATCAAAGGAAAAATCCACTAAGAGAAAGTATCAATTCTGAACATCTTTTTCTTGACACCACCTCTCTTTTCTAGTATATCAGTTGTATTCCCTGGGTCTGCTTTAACTAATTTATGTGACTTGTTTTTACCAGAAAACATTAGTGTTGATGTCTAGGCTCTCTTGTACTTCTAAATAACTTCCTAGTGAAAGGAAGATGTTTCTTTGGTAAATGGATGGTCTAACAATTCAGTATGTTATAAATTCTCAATGTTTCAGTTTATTCTGTCGTATCTTTAACAACTATTACTTGTGAAATATCTACAAGGTTTTATTCTCACCTCTTAATCCAACTTTTCAGCTATCATATGTTTATTTTATGTATTTAATAAAATTATTTTTTTATTCTTGATATTTATAGACATGTATAAAATATTTTTTGTTGTTTTCACTACCAATTAATATCTATTCTCAACTTTACTTTTTGTTCCACAGAAACCATTCTTCTAGGAGGTTTGCTTCCTATTTGTATGTTAAGTTTTGCATGTGACCCACTGAAATTTTGCATGAACATGTATGGGTGGGTGTTTGTTGGCACATAGGATACTTTACAATGGCAAAAGAACTAAAGAAAATGACATCCTTCCCTCCAGAAGCCAGTATCTGCCACATTCTCTCAGTTAAGGGTGGGACATCAGGAGTCCCATCTGTTAGCTATGAAGAAATAGTGACAGATACCTTATTTTTCAGTCCTTCAGTTGTTCATGTGTTTATGAGAAAAAAATTCCCAATAATTGTTTCAGGGCTGGCAGATTCCTTGGTTAGGAATGATTTGCCAGACAGATATTTTAGAAGATCTCTAAACTACTACTGTTATGAGTATCACTAGGCTTCTAATACATATTTTTTCTGATAGTGACAGAAAAGAAAATAGGCACAAATCACTCTTCTTGGGCTGCTAAAGTATTATATGTGCTTTTACCAATATAGTTGTTTCCTTTCAACTTAGATAATTGTACACAATGTCTCCCAAGCAGTAGAGTAGGCCATTTCTGTATGATGGTTTAGAGGCATATAAATCTCCAAATTGCAAAGTAATTGTCCTATAAAATTCAGTTACACAATGTTTTTAGAGCTTGAATAAAATCCATTCAGTGGGAACTAAGACTTTTAAACCAAGGGAATGAACTTCCTAAGGCAGGGAGTTTAAAAAATGCAAAAGCACCATTGTGTTTAATAAGGAGACAAAATCTTGCACATTCCCTTCTTGTTTTCTGGAGACAATTAAGTGGTTATATGTTGAAATGTCCTTATCTTCTTAACTCACAATATGGATTGCATTGGTAGGAACAATATTCTTGCTCCCAGTTTGTACCTCAACTGAGTTATTTTTTCATAACCTTGACTACATTTTGCCTTTATCTAGCCTGATTTGGATTTTGAAGTGTATAGAAAGATTTTTTTTTTTTTTTTTTGCCACAACTGTGATTCTAAGAAGATAACAGTACCTATCCCTAATATATTTCTTTGGCATATTTTGAATTGGTTCTTTAGAGAAATTAGAGACTTTGGCAGATACAAGTATACTATTGTAAATTACCCTTTGCTGAAATTTGTATCTATGTACATCAGCAAACAAGTAGTGTACATAAAAGCCTTTCTGCATGATATCTGGCCTCTTTCTGACTCAGAAAGACATTTCCACTTGAAAAAAAGATTAACAGTCTCACATAGGATTCAGAGACAGCACCACAGGTGTTTGTCACCTGGGAAACTAAATTTCCATAATATTTATTTGCTGTGATGTCTTCTTCCTGCAAAAACAAAAACAAAAAAAAAAAAAACAAAAAAATAAGTCCTTTCCCTTTTCCTTAGGAGCTCAATACATGTTTTAAGTTTTATACAAGATTCCGATATCTTTATGTTTCTCACTGTGTTCGATTCATGTTTGTTGGGCAGGTCGCAAAATGTGGACTTCCTTCTTCCTGTCTGATTTTGTTATTTTTTTCATGAAATAACATTTTTGAAATATTTTATTGAAATTATAGATTGAAAGTTCCTTTTAGAATGTTTCTTAAACATTTCAGGAAAATAATTTTATTAAATAGAAACTACCCACTGCATGCTACCTTAATGCTGGAAAACCCTCCTCCGAGGCCATGGAAGGAGAAGGACCATGTGTACTTTCTCTAAAATTCTTGTAGTATTTCTGTAATTAAAAGGCTTTGATGTGAATAATTGCCTTACATTCCTAGGGGTAAGAACTAATTCAAATTGTACTGGGCTAAGGCAAAGAGGTGATTGTGTCATGCTGCCTTCTGAAGCCTCTAGGAGATGGTCCATTTTGCTTCTTAGGCTTCTTGTTTGAACAATTCTGCTCTTTGAAGCTCTGGAATTAAGACCTCCTTGCCATTTTTATAACTCAAAGTTGAGGGTCAAGGTGTGTTTCTCTTTTCAGTTTAGTCCTCTCTACTTAAAAAAAAAAAATGAATTCTAGGAATGCCCCAATTTTTACTATACCATTTCACTGCTGCATATCCAGCTGTATAACTTTGTCACTACAGCTAAGGAAAGCTGTGCCCTCATTCTCCACAAAGGAATGCTTGCTTGGTACTTGATATATCAGAAAACAAAACAAAACAAAACAAAAACAAACAAAAACACGACTAAGGAAGTCACCAATCCTAGGAGACAGCGCATTGTCATTTCTATGCTAAATGGTCATGTTTTTAGCTCCATTTAAATTAGTTGTGTTATATACATAGACTTGTTCTGCCTTTAAACTTGATTAAAAAAAATCCTTCTTAGTATAAGGTAGTGAATGCTGAAACTTATAAACATAAGATGTATAACTGCTGGAAATGCTGAGGACAATTGACTGTGGGTGCTTAGCTTTAGGTAGAACACCTATGTGACACCACCATCAACATCACTACTCAGAGAAGGTTATCAGAGAATGAGTGGAAAGAGTGTAAGACATGGGATGAAGAGGACCGATTGTGGTCTGGAACATAGATATGCCATGCTCTCACATACATGAATTCACAGACACTGATATTACCAGTATTAATCTTGTCAGGCTTAAGCTATTGAAAATTTCAGCATGACTCTGGGAGGACTCCTAATGCTCCATCCCTAGATGAAACGCTAATGTCAGTTGAATAGCTATTGAAAAAAAGCCACTCATAAGCTGCCTGTGCTCCTGTGGATAACCCTACACGTGTGCACTAATGGCAGCAAACATTAGACAAAGTGGGTTCTCAGCAAGCAAACAAATAAACACACAAAAACATACAAGCAATGAAAGATATGTTGGCAGAGTAGGTGGCATTGGAGCTGGAGGAAGGAAATGGGGCTAAACATGATCAAGATAAATCACAACATATGTAACTTTCAAAATTAAGAATTAATACATTAGGTCCAACTTGAATAAAGCTATTCTTCCTGTTATTTTTATCTTATATGCTGACTTTTAAAACTATCACCAAGAAAAATGAAAGCTACCAAATATGAACTGTTTTAATTCCAATTTCTTAATGCTGATGACTTTCACTGGAAACATTTAGGTTTTTTTCTAGGCACAATAGAACACATATGTTCTTCTTTCCACGAAGCCATGCTCCCTACATGTACTATACTCATTAGAAACCTTTAGCAAGTCACAATCAGTTCAAATGATGCAAATTCACTAACCTACTTTGTTTATGGGTCTTCAAGACACTATTAAGGGAGCTACAGCTACGCAAGATGGCAGCCACCACAGGCTCAGGAGTAAAAGTCTCTCGAAATTTCTGACTATTGGAAGAACTAGAAGAAGGTCAGAAAGGGATCGGCGACAGCACAGTTAGCTGGGGTCTGGAGGACGACGAGGACATGGCACTTACAAGATGGACAGGCATGAAATTGGGCCTCCAGGAACAATTTATGAAAACCAAATATAGAGTCTTAAAATAGAATGTAGGCCTAAGTACCCAGAAGCACCCCTGTCTGTAAGATTTGTAACAAGGGTCAATATGAGCGGCGTGAGTAGTCCAGTGGAGTGGTGGAACCAAGAGCCACGGCAGTGCTGGCAAAGCGGCAGAATTCCCACAGCGTCAAAGTCATCCTGCAGGAACTGCGGTGCTTGATGATGTCAGAAGAGAACATGAAGCTGCCACAGCTGCCAGAAGGACAGTGTTACAGCAATTAGTCACCAAGGCCCCGCCTCCCCTCCCCATCCAACCCAAGTCTTCATTTTTCACAGTAGTGAATTTTCTAGATATATCTGTAGACTTAAAAGTACTGGAATGGAAGCCCGACTCAGACTTCATCCTGAGACACTGTTCTGATACTAACTTCTTGTCCATTTGAAATACCTAAGTTGTGCTGTGTAACATCCTATGTCCAGTGTAACTGCTGTTTGCCTGTTTGAACTTCTGGGATCAAGAAGATGTGTTGAAATCGGTTTCCTTTGGGAGCCGTGGGCACAGATAACGCAACTGTGAACAGACATGTCACACAATCACCTGCTGCTGGCACTTGGCCTGGGTCTGCCTTTGCCTGCCCCACCCTCTGCCACAGCTGTGTGGTGGCCCTTAGAATAAATGGGAAGGCTTCGGGTAGCAGCCATGGGACTGACTACTGCTGGGCTTGGGGTGCTTTGGCTGCACCCCTGTTTTCTTAAGTCTTAAGTGATGCCCCATCCAAGCCATGGTCCCCACTCCTCCACTCCCACTCTTGGCCAAAGCTTAGATTGTAACCTCCCCTCCCTCTGAAATTGGCCGCGGGTGAGGAATTCAGGGCTTCCCATCTCCCCACCTTTATCAAGGGGTGCTGCTTTCCCCTCCTCAACTCCCTTGTTGCCCATCACCACCCAACACTTGCTGTGGCCAGAAGCCATCAGATGAGATTGGAAGAGCCTGGCCTCCCTCACTTAGCTCTGGATCACATTCATTCACCTGCCAGCAGCCTGGGAAGGGAGCACCTACTGCCACCATCAGCTCTTGAGCTTTGAGCTCAGGCCTAGAGGTTAACAGAGCAGTCACAGGGCGACTCAGACTGGCCAGTGTTCAGGGTCCTTGGTGGATATATGCCTAGAGAAAGGCCATGTGGAGAATCCTCAGTGCACACGGTTCTGAGTTGGTTCCTTTTCCCATAATTGCTTTGCTTTTACAGATTGAAGAGTTTGGAACAGGTTCTTGTGTCACCCTGACCATTCATCGGGTCTGATATGGAGCCTGACAACTGGACCACAAGGCCCTGACTCTGCAAACTCAGGTTTCACTGTTGCTGACCAGAACCTCTGCAGGGCCTGGGAGGAGCTGTGTCACCATGTTGCAGATCGTTTGTAGATCAGTGGGCCTGGCCTCCTGGCTCATTGCCACTTTCCCCACTCTGTTCAGGACCACTAAATGTTGAAATGTGGATGCATATCGAAATAAAGACAATTCACTGTGTTGCAAAAAAAAAAAAAAAAAAAAATCAAAAACCAAACCAAAACAAAACAAAAAAACAAAAACCAAACCAAAACAAAACGCTATTAAGGAATAATTACCCCTCTATATCATTAAGGAATATTTGGTATGGTATGTGTAGACCCAAGTATAGACCCAAGGAAACATAAATATTCTAAAACTAATGTTGAAAACACAAACTTAAAAAAAACAAGTGTGTTGTGGCTTGAGCGTAGTAGAAGAGAGAGTCACACTGCAGGAATTAAGCTTTTCACTCAATGGAACAGAAGCTGGAAAAGTAGTATTGTGACTTCTCGTTCCTTTAGATTTTGATAAAACGTTTGTCAAGGGCTGATTCCAGATTTCCAATTTATAGACAATTTATAAGTTGCTCCAAAGTGAGTCCACATGATCCAATATGTTAGTCTATGGAGCAAGACTGAAGTATGAGAAGTGTGAACAAAAGGTGGGCAAATATATCGAACAGTGCTTTTGGTTACCCAGCACCCTTTCATTTCTAAATGCTCATAACTAAAATAAGAAAAGTACAAATTCCTATCAGATTATTAAAGTCTATTCACTGAAATACTCTACAAAATTAAAATGACAAAACACATGTATAAGAACTGTTCATGATTCAGTAATTTTTCCTAAATCCTAACTTCCTTTTATGGCCAACTTTTCATTCCCATTGATTCTATCAAGATGAAGTCTTCCCAAATTGCAGATATGGATTCTCCCTCTCTACTAATTTAAAGATTACAAAAGCAGACAAAGCAAGATCTCAACATTCAGATACAATTGCTTGTTTGTTTGATTTTTGAAAGCAGAAGCACACACATCTCTAAGAATACAAAGAGGAAAGAAAACACTCAGGTGGAAAAAGTCCACCGACTCTTTGTCTTGAAGAGGAGGAAGAAGCAGAAAGTTGGCCACCTCAAATGTTTAAGGGAAAAATACGTGAATGCCATGTTTATGATTGCCAGTTTGGGAACTGAACCAAGGGCTTTATTTCACTAATTGACATAAGTGAGGAAGTAATATATGCACACCTTTTCAAAATCAACATGGAGTGTTCTTACTTTAATTTTTATTTTTCTTTGCCTTTTATTCTATTACAAGGAAGTCAGTCCAAGTAATTCCTTCATTGTCATGTATAACTATGCTTTACTCCCTAATTCAAACTCCTATGCATATTGGAGTGCAATTCTCCATTTATCTCTAAAATTTATCCAAAGCCTGTGAACAATGGCACACATTTTCCTTTTGTCATGAATCTTTTTCAGTGTTGAAATCACAAACAATCTTGAGATATATACATAGCCTGCATTTCTTGACTCAATAACAAATTTGGTTGCTATCTGATTGAAAAGTGAGGCTGTACTCCAAGGATATGTACAAGGATATGTACAAGCTTTCTGGAAAAAAGAGAAGAAATGAAAGAAAAAATTAAAAGGGAAAATAATGTTATTTAAATATTCAGTTTCTGAATCTGCCACTCAAAAGTTCAGCCTGAAATAAGGAAAATCTCTATCTCGCACCACGTATCCCAATGCATGTTTATACTCTTGATCTTTCTTTTCTTTGTGCCTTTTTTTCACTCGTATTCATATTCATCATGACTCCCAAATGGTGATCATACCATGGTACCAGATATATTAATTTTAGTATTTTTTAATTGCTGATGAATAATATAATCAATTGACCAAGTTGAAATAACATAATTACACATGATCACTGCCAATTTTTAGCTTTTTTGGATCTAGAATCAACTGAAACATGAGGTGTTAAACACTACTGTGAACAATTTTCTCCATAAGATTATTTGAAGTAGGAAGCTTTACCCAAAATGTGTATGCCACTCTGTGGTGGTATGCTAAAGAATACTAAAAAGGAAACTTTGTGCTCTTCCCACCTCTTTGGCTCAATGTTGGCTGCCAAGTTCATGTATTATATTTTGTCATTCCAAAATGGGTGTTCAAACCAATTTCTTTGGGATTCCAAAATAGAAGAAAGCCCATTAGGTTTCTAGGAATTCTCCATCCTTCAGTAGCAGACATGAACTAATAAGCCATCCAGCCTCACAGAGTGAACAGTTATATGATTTTAACCTCCAGGGTGTAACAGCTATTATTTTACTGTGGGGGCTCTCACAGCTAGGGGTTCTATAGCTGTGAACAGGAACCATGACCACATTTATTATAAAAGGCACTATTTACTTGAGGCTGGCTTACAGTCTCAGAGGTTTAGTCCTTTATTATCATGACTGGAAGAATGGTGACATGCAGGCAGACATGAGGCTGGGGGAACTAAGAGTCCAACATTTTGAACCCCAGGCAACAGAAAATGATTGTGAGTCACTAGGCCTGTTTGAGCGTCTGACATCTCAAAGCCCACCCTAGAACTTTTCCTCCAACAAAGCCACACTTTCTAATATTGCCCCTCATATGGATCCATGAGAGTCATTTGTATTCAGATCACCACATTTCACTTTCTAGTTCCCATATGCTTCTAGTCATATCATTATGTCAAATGCATTCAGTCCAACTTCAAATGACCCCATAGTCTATCTTAGTATCAATATTGTTTAAAGGACCAAAGTTCAAATTCTCCTCTGAGACTCATGCAATCTCTAAAGTGTAGCCCCTTGTGAAATCAAAATGAAAAGGCAGATCACATACAGATTCAAACATCCAATGACCCAAGATACTCAATACCAATCAAAAGGGTGCATAGTGAAGAAATTATGAACCAAAGGAAGACCAAAGCCCAGCTAGACAAACTCTAAACTCTGCATTTCCTTGTCAGATGTTAAACTGTCCTACAGATCTCCAATTCCTTTCAAGTTTTTTTAAGTGCAATACAGTGCTTTCTCTTGCTTGGACTGGTTTTACTTCCTGTTAGACGCTTTCCTCAGCAGGTATCTGATATCTCTGGCTTCTTCAATAGTTGAGGAACTCCAAGGCAATCCAGATTTCACCTTCACAGGGACACCTCCTATATATAACTGACCTTATGGAGTTTCCCTTAGTCACAGAGGGAGATTACATAACCACTCTTCTCTATCCTAGACTCTCAAGCCAGAACAATGTGGTACAGTGTTGTGTTCTGCTGTGCTCATTGTTTAATTACACATTTACCAGCTTTCTGTTTCCAATGGTTTCCATCACTACCCAAGATTAGCTGTTCTGAAACACAATCTGTAGATCAGGCTGGCCTTGAATTTAGGAATCTACCACCCTCTGCTGACAGAATGCTGAAATTAAAGGGTGTATCGTCACACTTGTCTTAAGCTTTTCTAAAATTCATTTGTAGTGGTTGGAAGCTTAGCTGGCTGGGGTCTTGTTCTGAGTGAATCCCTTGTTCACTTCTTATGTTATTCCACTTAGCATCCGGCTTGTCTTTAATCTCTTTTTGTCCTTGAACCCAGGACTTAGCTCCTTTCTACTTCTTGATATCTCTATTCTCCTGAAATTGAATATTTTCTATTATTTCTTACTGAGTTTGCTCCCTTGCATTAAAAATCTACATAGTAATGAACACTAAAACACACACAACAAATTTGTTATTAGGGTATTTTAGATTTCCTCTGCTAATATCACAAAAATCGTCTCTAGATCACATACTAACATTCCTTTGCTCTGAAACCCACTTGATCCAGGCCCCACAGTTCAAATCACCATTAACATCCCTGCCTTCCATGCTTCTACAAGTCAGGGCCATTAAAATGCACTTACAGCCTGGCACTGCTTTCCTAATCTAAACTCCAAAAGTCTACATTGATCCAAACAAAAACATAATCTGCCCTATCACAATACCCCAGTCCCTGGTACCAACGTTTATCTTAGTTTCCATTGCTGTGAAAAGATACCATGACTTCTACAATGCTTATAAAAGAGAATATTTACTCCCAGATCTCTTATAGTTTCAAAGGTTTAGTCCTTTCCTTCCTGACTAGAAGCATCATGACATGCAGACAGACATGATGCTGGAGAAAGAGCTGAGAATTCTACATTTTTATCTATAGGCAACAGGAAAAGACTGAACTTTTAGGCTTGGTTTGAGCTTCTGAGATCTCAAAGTCCATGTCCTAGTGACACACTTCCTCCAACAAAGCCACACCTACTCCAATAAGGCCACACCTTCCATAGTGTCACTTTGTGTGGATTTCTGGGGCCCATTTTTACTCAAACCACCACAGGAACATAATATGTAAGCCAATTATGCTGGCTAATTTTATATCAACCTGATATAAGCTAGGACCATTTTGGAAACAAGAATCTAGTTTGCAAAAATATCCCTACTATACTGACCTAAGTAAGCCTAAGGCATTTCTTGATTGTGGATTGTTATAGAAGGGTAAGATTCTCTGACAGTGGTCCAGGGTGTTTTAGAATGCAGACTGAGGAAGCCATGAGGAATAAAACCATAACCAGCATCCCTCCATTTTTTTCTGCTCTAGTTCTGATCTTTTGCTTCCTGCTGAGCTCATTCCTTGGCTCCTTTAAGTGAAGGACGTAGGCTGAAAAATAAAATAAACTTGTTCTTCCACTAGTAGTTTTTGGTCATAGGATTTTATCACAAAAATAGAAATCCTAATGTTAAAGAATCAATTTCACACAATCAAGTTCATCATAAAAATGAAATAACATTTGCGGACAGTTTCAATATGCTTGGCCTAGGGAGTGCCATTATTAGGAGGAGAGGCTTTGTTGCAGTAGGTTTGGCATTGTAGGAGGAAGTTGTCCATGGGTTGACTTGGAGACCTTCCTCCTAGCTGCCTGGAGGCCAGTCTCCTATAATTTACATTTTAACTAGAAGTAGAACTCTCAGCTCATTCAGGGCCATGCCTTCCTGGATGCTGCCATGCTTTCTGCTGTGATGATAGTGGACTGAATCTCAGAATCAGTAAGTCATCCACAATTAAATATTATCATTTATAAAAGTTGCCCTGTTCATGGAGTCTCTTTATAGCAATGGATACCCTTAGACAACAGTCTAGATAATTTCAGTCATGTAACAACATATCCTGTGCTTTCTCCTTATCTACCCACATAAAATGTTAATTTATTTTCAAAATATTTCTTAACTTTTTATATTTCTAATTATGGATAATAAAATTGTTTTCCTTGATATTTTTAATATCTCTGGATTTTGTTCTTTTTTCTTGTCATTTCAAGTTTGCTAAACTGATTAACTTTCCCTTGACAATTCCTTTGCATTAGTGAGATTTTTCAGTATCTTTATCATGGAATCCCATTTCCATTCCACTGTTTCTTTTGGTTTTTGCTGTGTAAAGCCTCGAAGCACCATGCATTCTTCAAGACTTTTTAATATTATCTTACAGAAAAGTTACCTTAGATTTCGTAGGTTATGTAACTTTCCTCTACACCAAATATATAATGTATTCTCTCTACATTTTTTAAAATTTTGATAATCAATATTTAGGTAGTAGCTCAACATTTCCCTAAAATCACGTTCATAGACAACTAATGACCAAGGGACATGACTTTTTATATATTTCTTACTTTCAAATGCTTACTTTAATGTATAAAGCAATATTGTTTCCTTGATGATTTCATAGAGAGCTAAACAATTTTTTATGAAATAATATAAGCAAACATGTGCATGATTTGAACATACTTAAAATGAGGGCCACAAGTTACATAAAATTTGTGTTTCTCTCTTGAAAAATATGTACCATATTTTATAATGTGCCAAATATAATAACTTTAGCATAATGCTTATATATACTTTTAAATACATAACATTAAACCCTTGAATGTAACAGATAGCGTAGTGTAACTTTCCTATTGAACAGACTTTCATTATTAAAATATTAAATTTATAAGGAAGGTAATTAATATATATCTTATATTTCAAAAATTATTTTAAAATATTATTATCTATTCTATTGCTACTTTGTTCACAGTTGGATATAAACATAGCCTTGTTAGCATAGATCTTGAAGTCTAATACCCTCTATAAATACAGAATTGCTTCTTGTCAAGATATTATGGAAACAATGAAGTTTATTGTGATTTTTCATTTTACGAAGTATCTACTTGAGAATTAATTCATCTGCTATAGACAAAATATAAACAAATTACCCCATATTTCTTTTATTGAAACTAGATTTTTTTTTTCAAACAGAAAATTTTGGTTAAAGTTTCCTTTCCCTGCATCCTTTCAGCTCCTACATCCGTTATCACCCACCCAAATCCACACCCTTTCTGATTCCTCTTAGAAAGCCAGGAGGCATCTAATGATAAAAAGTATGAGAACAAAAGAATATGATAAAAGAAAAACAATCAAGTTGGAATAGTACAAAGCAAACAAACATAGGAAAAAGTCTCTTCTTACAAAGAAATCACAAAAAGCAAATTTATGCAGAGAGAGACACAAGGTACATAAGCAAAAGCTTAATAAAAACAAACACTGAAAACTAGAAGCCATAATATATATGCAGAGGATCTGTAAGAAGAAAAACTGACACAACATCATGAAACAAAACACACACAAGATGCAATTTAGTTTGTTTTGTGCTGAGTAGGGGCTCTAACTTAAGAGTGCTTGCTTTCCTAATGACTCTCCCTTGGAGAAAACTCCTTTCCAATGGCAAGTGGTTGTCATTGAAGCTAGCATTTGTGTTAGGAATCGGGCTATGTGTCCATTTCTCCTCTCAGCTTTCGGACTCCACCTGTTGCAGACCTATGCAGGCCCTGTGTATGCTCTCAGCTACTGTGAGTTCCTATGTTTCTGTAGGACTGTGCTTAGAAGGCCTTGTTTCTTTGTTATCTGCATCCGCTCTGGCTTTTACAATTATTTTCTCCCTTTATTCTGCATAATTTTCTGATTCTTAAGAAAGGGGATTTTAAGGAGATATACCATTTGGGTCTTAGTGTTCTCACTGTACATTTTCTGGCTGTGAGTCTGGGTGTTTTTTCTCATCTGCTTCAAGAGAGAGCATTCTGATAATGGCTGAACAAGGCACCAAATATGAGTATAGCAAAACGTCCTTAGGAGTCATATTTTTTTTGTTATTTTCTTTTAGACAGTAAGCAGTATTTGGTTTTCCCCTACGTGGTGAACCTATCTAGTATCAAGTTCTTGGTCACCTGGGCAATGTTGGGTATGGATTCCATCTCATCAAGCAAGCTTAATCAAGTCAGATTTTTGGAGGAAGTTTAATTGTACTTTGATATTTTCCCTGACAACATAATATTTGAATACACACTGATCCTTAATACTTAGGATTAAAGATTATATCTATGAGCTATTAATTGCTCCCATGTAAACAAACACATATTACTATGCAACACAGAGATATGTAAATTCTAATTTTCACATCAAACATAAGCTAGAAAGATATTTTTAATTAACTCTCAAACTTGTAAACAAGTAGGAATGGTTTTCTTTTAAATTTTACCTTGACATAATTGTATTTTATTAAAATTGTTGTGTACATTTATAATTTATGAGTGCTACAAATGAGGTGTGAGAGAGTTCATGGTGTTTGTCCCTTGCTTTTGCTAGAGTCTTCTGTCCCTTCATTTTGTTCTGTTCAGTCCTTTTTCTTTCTTTCTTTTTTTTTTTAAATAAGTATATATTTATTTATTTATTTATTTAATATTGCAATTTATTTTTTATTTTTTATTTTTTATTTTTGATACTTTATTTACATTTCCAATGTTTCCCCTTTTCTGGGTCTCCTCTTTGGAAACCCCCTATCCCCTCTGCGTCCCCGCCTCTATGAGGGAATTTCACCTCCCACCCACCCGCCCACCCATCCCCATATTTCCGCCTTGAAATTCCCCTTTACTGGGGCATCTAACATCTTCAGGCCCAAGGGCCTCTCCTCTCTCCCTAATGGCCATCGAGGTCATCCTCTGCCACATATGTGGTCCAAACCTTGGGTCCATAGATGTGTATTCTTTGTTTGGTGGTCCAAACTCCAGGATGACTGGGGGGGGGGGTCAAGGCCCATTGACGCTCTTGCTCCCTCCATGGGGCTGCAAATTCCCTCAGCTCCTTCAGACCTTCCTCCAACTCCTCCATCTGGGACCTCACTCTCAGTCCAGCGGTTACTGTTAAGTGAAACTTGGGCATTCTGAACTTTTGGGCTAATATCTGCTTATCAGTGAGTACATACCATGTTTGTTCTTTTGTGACTGAGTTACCTCGCTCAGGAT
>JAPYYD010002988.1:0-14678 GCA_028551405.1 Uromys caudimaculatus
GGGGACACGGGGTTTCCAAAGAAAAGGGGAATCATCGGAAATGTAAATTAAAAAAAAAAAAAAAAGACATTGGCTAAGACAAGAGAATTTTAAACAAAATGCAACAAGAGATTTAAGGAAAAAAAATTTATAGGGTGAAAGAGTTTGGGAAATTGATAGTAAGATGGATTTGGAATTTAAATTTCTAGCTTTTGACTCTCTCACCACTTTGATACATTAGTCAAAGTTACAAATATCTCTGAACCTCAATTTGCCCATCTATGAAATAGTGATTATATTTTCTAATCAACTCAAATATGAAATAGTTCTTCAATGGAAGCATTATACATGCTGTTGCTGTGACAGTAATGACTAGTATACAATTTCATGAGAACATTTTTGTAATTCTCCAACGAATAACAAGAGCCTGTATATTTGAGACCAGGCAGTTGTCTTTTGACATATACATACATACATACTTACATACATACATACGCCAGACAGACATGCGTGTGTGTGTGTGTGTGTGTGTCTTCCAGTATGTATATTGGAATTTACTTGACATATCTTCTACTCCAGAGTTCAAGAAGGGTAAGCTGCTGAAAATTCTGGGAATTTTAATACTACCAGTCATAATTGTACATATTATGATTAATTTATGAAATTCATGGTACACATAAATTCAACTTCAAGAAAAAAATTTGAAGTGTTAGTTCAATGAAAGAATGTGCTAAAGAAATGTACATATTGAGCACAATCAGAAAGATGTATCATTCTGTGACTAGCTCTATTCTGTCTTCCTACAGCTTATAAAATGAAGATTACTGAGAGTTTGAGTCACAGAAAATTCTGTACTAAAAATACTTAACGGATATAAAAAGTTTCCTAACTGTGCAATCAAGGGGGTATAAGTAAAGCAGAAAATTGGCTAAAACTTGAAAATATCAAGATGCAATTTAATACACAAATGCTCAAAACACTTTGGCAACAAACTGTTGCTTGCTTATTTATCTTATAATAAAAAACTTATAAATGCCACCACATTCAAAATAATCTTTCTGTTAACACTTTTTTACAACTCTAATTTTACTCGATAACCTTCTTTGGCTTAGAGTTTTAGAATAGTAGTTAGTTATTGTTATAACTAACAACTACCAAATATTAACTTGCAAAATCTTTTAAAGTACTGTGTAAAGTGTATTTAACTGTCATGTCATTTGGTCATTTTAAGATGAGAAAATTGAGACTCAAAAGTATACATGACTTATACCTTATGAGCCACCCGGTCTAAGTTTTCTTTGGTCTTTATTAAAGAACACTGGTTGCTATAGTGATCTTTTTTGTTTTCTAGTGTCAGCATCCTCTTCCCCATCTCTTCTGAACTACTGTGCTTCATTGTACCCTTAGGAGTACATAATGGTATATATAATTTTAAAATGTTGGCCT
Source organism: Uromys caudimaculatus (assembly GCA_028551405.1). NCBI lineage: Eukaryota > Metazoa > Chordata > Mammalia > Rodentia > Muridae > Uromys > Uromys caudimaculatus. The sequence continues at coordinate 1,426 of JAPYYD010002988.1, forward strand.
TTCAGCATATGTAATAGTGATCATAGCTTCATCCTTCTCATCAAACTTAATTTTGACATAGTCTCTTTATCCTTCTTGTAGCTATGTGTCTTCACTGGAAATAAACATCCATAATAAAAAGCATGAAATGTCCTTTGCTTGGAGGTATTATCCCCCTTTCTCCATCCTATGGTGGTATTCTCTCCTTGTCTCTTGTTTCTTAAGCATCAAGACTAGAAGATAACTATAAATCCAAAAAGTTTATTTTAAGAGTTGGAAAGACAAAGTTTCAGCTATGCACAAGAATTCAGAGTTGGGTTATTCATGTACTGATTGTACACAGATCATTAGTTCAAGGAAGACTTGATTTTCACATCACATTTTAAACCCCACTAACACCAAGGATGAGTGCTTCCAAGAAACTGTTTATTAGCTGTTTTCATTCCTGCCATTGAAAGTTAGATATGCCATCTTTATATCACTTTAATAATTATTAGGTAAACTGAGGATTCTTAAAACAAAACTGACCTCTGATTTCATTTTCCAGACATATTCATTAACAGGATGACGACTATGTTTAATTAAAAAACCAAAGATTGAATGTGACTTTCTTATTCACTGTAATGAGTACTGTTATAAAATTTAGGAATCCTGTAGGGTGAAGTAATGAATTAGGAGATTTTAAAAAAATAAAAAGAAGTTTTTATATCAGTTATAACTTAAATAGACACAGTGGGTTTATGCTGAGCACTGAAAGTTAATTTTATCACTTTTTAAAATGTCACCCTCCATATTCAGCTAATGCTTTTGTGTGTTACCCTCTAATGTATACATGTAAACTTGCAGTAACATTTTGGCTGGTTAGTTCTAATTCATCTGCCTTATGATAATCATAAATTTTATATGTTTTGTGCTTTCCTTGCATTCAGAGCTTTGAAATTTGTTTTTCCCTCAAACTTTCTTTTTATTTTTAGTTACAAAAAAGATAACTCATGGGTGTTAGCATCTACAAATATCCCAGATGCAAGGACTGTGAATGTGAACTTCTGCACTGTCTACTTGAAAGTCACAGAAAGCAAAATATATTCTTCATGCACCATTGTTGACGAAATCAGTGTAACAGGGAGAACTCTAGGAGGGTCAGGCTCTAGAATGGACAAACATTAGTGTCTTCTCTCAAGACACGCTTGTCCTTTAGGTAAAAATTACAGAGTAAAACAGCATGCAGATAGACGGAGACAAAGTTAGGATTGTGTCTACCATGAGTTTGCATCAACTTTAGGTAAATTTACAACTCCCCTCAGCAGCAATCTAGATATTATTATCTTGTTCTGTTTCTTCTGTCTTCAAGCTTCCTTAACATAATTCATACATACCTACATTCATGTGCAAGACTTAATGTACACAAAGTTTTTATAGCCTGATGTATTTTATATTTTCTGATAGAGGGAATCTTAAAGGATACAAAATGTGATCAGTTACAGTGATGAAACTGATTTTTAGTAACAGTAATTAATTTTAGTTTTTAAATCAACCAATTTAATTTTAGTGTTTTCATAACATATTTTTATTAGTTAGTTACTTTCTTTTTGAGACTGTAATATTAGCAGACTCCTAGCCCCCTGATTTATGCCTTTGTAGGTAGATTTTCCCCTTACAACTGGTAAGAGTGCAATGTATTTTCAGTATTTAGGGCCTTGACCAAAACAGCTTAAGCTACAGATTTATTGTTTATTTTACTAATAATTTATTGCATTTGTTAGCTTTGAAAAAATAGCCATCATGTTTAAAATACCAAGTTTTCAGTTTTACTTAACAGCTCCATCTCAGATTCTAGTGAGATGCATGTTCTTCCGAGACTTGGTACTCTACAGAGAAGTTATATAATATTGAGCTACATCATAAACATTAGTTAATGTTTAACTTTATTTCATATTTATATTTTTCTTTTCTTTTTAAATTATCAGATTTTTAATGTCATTTGATTTTAATAGACTTTATATATTCTACAGATTAACCCTGTTACTGAAGTAGCCAAAGGAATCCTAAGCAGAAAGAATGTTGCCAGAGGTATCAAAGTAACTGACTTCAAATTATACTACTCTTAAGAGTTCTCATAGTTTTGCTGCTCTGTCATACACTGTTAACAAGCATTTCAAAACTGCCTGGTAGCTAGTTTACTTAAAACATTTCCAAGTCTGAATAGACTGAATTATAATCCATCAGTCAAAGCTTCATTTTTAATGGAATATTTAAGATTTTCTATTGTATCTTTTAAAGTTTATGTTGACATTGTTATATTTTCTATGTTTAAGCCTCTTAATTACATCAGGTGAATTACTTTGTACATCTTACTTTACTGTTTGTTGTTTTATAGAAATTCTAGTAAAATTGAAATATGTCACACTACGTTTGGCATTAAATTGCATAGAGACATTCTTGACAATCCCACAAGACAATTTTCTTTTGAGATAAAATTTCAAACAAGAAATTCCATGAAGTTGATTAATGTGGTATTAATTCTAATGACAAGCATTTGGGAATGAGAAATCCTTACAGAGGATGATAGTTGAATAACCTGTGGTGTATCCACAGGGTATGGAATATGTATGTACATTCATTCCATCTGCTTTCTTCTGAAAGAAGAAACACTGAGAGCATGATTAATAATCTAACTTGAGTTAATTACCTATGGAGAGACCATTTGGCTCTAACATTTCTTTTGAGTAATTCTCATTATCAGTTTTTAAAGAAGTGGTTAAATATAAAAAGCAAAATTCTTTGATTCCAATAAAATAATTTTTAGAAAAATCTCATTCAGAGTTCTTAAAAATGAAGACATGTAACCATTAGCTCTTGAATTGTAAGTTCTTGTGAATAGTTTTATAAAAAACACATCATAATATGTTTTAGTTGTTTACATATTGTCCAATTTGTCCAACAGAACTAATCTGCATCTCACTCAAATTCTCTCTAATCACATTAAATTATAGAAAATATCCAATTATCAATAGAACTAATGTACTATAGAGAAGTGCGTGAATATTATTATTCATTAACTTCATATAAAAACATACAATTAACACAGTTCTGTTTAGGTAAATTCAGATTTCATTTTTTTTCTCTAATGATGAGCACCATTTGAAGCACAAAGAGCATTCAAGACCTGGGTCTTTAAAACTTTAGACAGTGGCTTGATACAGTACTAATTAAGAATAGAGTATATAGTAGTAAAGAGAAATGAAATGATTGATATTTTTTTCTATGTGTGGTTGAATAGCCAAAGGAAACACAAATAATTCCTTAAGCACTCATTAAAATGTAAAAAACAATGCCCCAAAGACTACTTTATGTTATGTCTTTTTATGTTAGCTCTTTGACAAAGGAAAGTTAAGGAACAGCATAAAGTCTGTTTTTTTGTTTTTTTGGTTTTATTATTTTTTTTTTTTTGCTTTGTTTTTTTTGTTTTTTCGAGACAGGGTTTCTCTGTGTAGCTCTGGCTGTCCTGGAACTCACTATGTAGAACAGGTTGGCCTTGAACTCAGAATCCACCTGCCTCTGCCTCCCAAGTGCTGGGATTAAAGGCGTGTGCCACCACTGCTCGGCTATAAAGTCTTATTTGATGCTGTCTCCTAAGTTCTTAGAAATCGTCTCCCTTGGTGAACATCTTTGTACTGGCTGGTTTTGTGTCAACTTGACACAAGCTGGAGTAATCACAGAGAAAGGAGTTTCAGTTGAGAAAATGCCTCCATGAGATCCAGCGGTAAGGCATTTTCTCAATTAGTGATCAAGGGGGGAGGGCCCCTTGTGAGTGGTACCATCTGTGGGCTGGTAGTCTTGGGCTCTATGAGAAAGCCAGCTGAGCAAGCCAGGAGAAGCAAGCAAGGCAGTAAGCAGCATTCCTCCATGGCCTCTGCAACAGCTTCTGCTCCTTGACCTGCTTAAGTTTCAGTCCTGACTTCCTTTCATGATGAACAGCAGCATGGAAGTGTAAGCTGAATAAACCCTTTCCTCCCCAACTTGCTTCTTGGTCATGATGTTTGTGCAGGAATAGAAACCCTGACTAAGACAATCTTTCCACATTAGTTCTCTGGGAATAGCTTAGATTTACTTTCAACATTAGTGTTAGAAAAGCAGTCCACATCTGCTTACCATATCCTTTCTGCACTTCTCAATGCACTGCAGACCAAGTCCTTCAATAATATAATAAATATAACACATACCAACAGGCCCTAAACTTAAGTAATTTAATAACATTGGCTACACCTTGACCTACCGTTTTTATGTTTGTTCTTGTGCTTACTTTAGTACCTTTTTAGGGTTTGCTGAAGATGGCGGTATATAGACTGAATTAGCAAGAGATGGTGAGGTAGAGCGGGGTTTATTGATTACAGAACAGTCTTCTCTAGATTGATATAAAGTACCGCCAAGTCCTTTGAGTTTTAAGTTATGGCTAGTAGTTCTCTGGCAAATAATTTTGTTATAAAATTATTTAAGTTTAGGTCTTATATGGTATATATTTTGTCTATTCACACATTATCCTTATCCAATCAGACATTGCTTGCAAATATAAGATCAAAGAAAGAAGTGTTAAGATTTTAAAGATGATAACATCAGAATATTAAACAGGTTAATGTCATTCTTGCTTGAAATTTTCACTTTCAACTCAGTTATTTTTATTCTGAGTATCCTACATGTGACTAACCCACTATCTTCCTTTAAGGAAACTAAGGAGCCACAGCAGTGGGGCTTCCACACTGTTGGGTGGCTCTGCTCATCTTTCCTTAACCAATAAAAACATGAACAGATACTTTAATGTCAGAAAACTTAGAATCAAATATGTGACCCAACTTTAGGAAATACTATGATATTTATTTAAATTTATAAATCATATCTACAAATTTCACTCACAATCCACCTTATTCATATCTTTTCCCTATTTTATATTATTATTGCATTTAATGATGTGTTTTTATCCAGTATATATCTTATACTTTTAAATTATCTTATGTTATCTTTAGAATGAGACATTTTGTCTACAGTCATCTGATTAGAAACAAAGGTATGAAAATGATACATTATGAAAAAAAAGACCAAATCTTTTAAAACTTTTGCTGAAGAACTACATATCACATAGAAGATTGAAGTTACACCATTATTTCATTCTGTACAGACATCAACTTAAGCAGACCAAAGCATCCATGTAAGATCAAAACCCAAAAATACTAGTGAAAAACACAAGGAAGACACTTCGAGATATGACAGCAGGAACCACAAGATGCTAAGTGTTGCCAGCAACTTGATGAGCTTGGAAATATCCCACCTAGAGCTGCCCTGAAATAATCCAACTCCTGTTGATATCAGCTTATGAAACCATCTTCAGCAGGGCATTCTTCCAAACCTTACCACATGCCTGACCTACAGAAAGCATAAATTAATAAATGTATTCTTTTTTAAGTTATGCGTTTTATATTTTATTATACTAATGATTGAAAACTAGTTTATACAGACAACACTTTCTCTTAAATATAGGCCTTGCCAACTAACAAAAGATCTGTGGAAATCTAAGCATATATCTCCATCAGAATTTTGTAACTCAGAACTCAATATTGTCTTACACATGTGACACCCTTCATATTAAATATAAGTACTTCAAACAACAAATAGCCTTCCCAGTTACTGGCTAGGCAGCAGTTTCGTGCACTGGGAAATTTCTTATGATGAAATCTAATGGATGTCTGTATTTTCATACTACCTCTGTGTGGTTGTTAACATGGGTTCTCTCTCTCTCTGTGTCTGTCTGTCTGTCTGTCTGTCTGTCTGTCTCTCTCTCTCTCTCTCTCTCTCTCTCTCTCTCTCTCTTTCTCCATACCTAGAATATGAGTTCTAAGCATAAAGGTGCTGTATTTCTTATTTTATTCTCTATATTTGACATCTTTGTACTAGAGAACATCCAACATAATATCAAATTTTTGTATTTTATGTGGCCATGGGGGTTTTTAACTTCCTTTAAGAAACTATACTTACTTTATAGGCGGTATAACCTGTCCTATAAAAGATAAAGTTAGTAGAGAGAAGAGGGATTGATGTGTTTCAGAGTAATCTCTGTAACAGCTAAAGTAGTAGTCAGAGGAAACATTCTTAATGGGTGTACAATCTAAGCTTCCTCGAAGAACAACAAAGTTATTATTAAAAACATAAGTTTGCAACACATATTATGCTAATTATTACTCTTATTACTCTTTGTGTGTTGACTAGTTTTATGTTACCTTGACAAAAGCTAGAGTCATTTGGGAATAGGGAATCTTAATTGAGAAAATTCCCCAACCTGATTGGCCAGTGGGTAAGCCTGTGATGCACTTTCCTCATTGATGATTGGTTTGTGAAGACTCAGTTCATTGAGGGTAATGCCAACACTGGGCAGTTGGTCTTAGGTTGTATAAAACATAATCTGAGAAATTCTTGGAAAAGATCCTGAAGTTTCTTCAAGGTTTCTGTTTCACTTCCTGCCTCTAGGTTCCTTCCCTTTTTGACTTTCTGCGCTTGATTTCCTTCCTTGGTGAACTGTGATATGGAGTTTTAAGCTGAAATAAACTACGCCCTCCCTAAGCTAATTTTAGGCATGGTGTGTCATCATTGCACTAGAAGCTCTCAGACAATGCAATACAATACAAGCGGCATACTCAGAACCTTACACTGTTGTTATAACCATCAAATTCATTGTTGACACTAAAACACAGAGAGACACAGTAACATATCCCAAATTCCATACCTATGAAATTCCAAAATCCAAATTATGCAATGTGTTATCATGTTTAGAACCCCTCACTATTGGACTGAAATACACCTAGCATCATTGCCTTTTTCATGCTTTCCTCTCAATATACATGGAAGTGCACATATGTGTTCACAGATAGTGTCAACTGACCCAAAGTAATCCATCTGTAATATTTGCAAACTTACCTAAGGTGCCACTTCATTATATCCTATATGCAAATGATCAAAATATAACTGCCATCTAGGAAAATATATGCTATGCTGTTTAGAAATCATATGAGCCACAATTTATTAAAATTACTACCTCTGCTACACAGTAAAACTTCTCCTTACAAGCCCATGGTTCTTGGATGTTCAATTATAACTCTGATTGATTAAAACTTTGACATAAACAACCCTGGTTTCTACATTAAGAAACTAAAATAAATCATATTAAAAAAACCAAAGACCTTAAAATGTATCCAGTCTCACTTTGTGCTTATCCTTCCTCTGGGAGCCTTGCCTGTTTGGAAGCAGTCACTTCCAGATCCGTATCTCCTACTGCTAGTTGTAATAACATCTGAGCTATTTCTCCTTTTCCAACTTCAAAAATAGCTAAAGACCCCTTCTTATTTATTTTTCATTAATTTTTGTATTCCTTCACTTTATATCTCAATATCAAACTCCTTCTCCTCCAAGTACCCCCTCATGCAGACCCCTCCCCATTCTACACTCCCCTTCTCCTATGCAAAGGGGGAAACCCCCTCTTGGTGTTGGCCCTCAACTGAGGCCAAACAAGGTGGACCATTTAGGGGAATGGGATTCACAGTGGCAGGCCACAGACTCAGACACAGCCCCTGCTCTAGTTGTTAGGGGACCCACATGATAACCAAACTGATCATATGTGCAGGAGGCTTAGATCCAGCCTGTGCTCAGTCTTTGGCTGGTGATTCAGGCTCTGGGAATCCTCAAGTATCCATGTTAGATGACTTTTCTTCCTGTGGAGTCCCTGTCCTCTTCAGGGCCCTCAGTCCTTCTCACATCTCTTCCATAAGACTCTCCAAGCTTAATCTAATGTTTGGCTGACAGTCTCTGAATTTCTTTCCATTGGCTGCTGGGTGAAGCCTCTCAGAGAACAGTTATGCTAGGTTCCTGTCTGCAAGGATAACAGAATATCATTAATAGTGTCAGAGATCAGTTCTTGCCCATGGGATGGGTCTCAATTTGGGGCAGTCATTGGTTGGCCATTCCCTCAGTCTCTGCTCTTTTTTTGTCCCTGCACTTCCTGTAAGCATGACACATTTTTGGTTGACAGTTTGTTGGTTACTGTGCTTATCCTTCCACTGGGAGTCTTGCCTGTTTGGAAGTAGCCACTTCCAGATCCGTATCCCCTACTGCTAGTAGTCTCAGTTAGAGTTGCCCCCATGTACATTCTGGAGCCTTCACCCATCCAAGGTCTCTGGCAGGAAGCAAAGATTGCTCTTGCACCCTCACTGATTTTCCTTCTCTCTCCCCTGTTCTCCCTACATCTTATAACCCCCTTTGCTCCCCCCATCTCTTCTCCCAGCCAGTTCCCTATTTCCACCTACCACTGATATGATATCTATTTTGTTTCCCTTTCTGAGAAAGACTCAACCATTCTCCCTTGGTTGCTCCTTCTAATTTGGCTTCTTTGGGTCTGTTGATTATAGCGTGGTTGCCTTGTACTTTATGGCTAATATCCATTTATAAGTGAGTACATACCATGCATGTCCTTTTAAGTGTAGGTTTCCCTCACTCAGGATGATATTTTCTAGTTCCATCTATTTGTTAAATTCATGATACCCTTGTTTTTAATGGGTGACTAGTATTCCCGTGTATAAATGAACCACATTTTCTTTATCTACTCTTCAGTTGAGGGACATCTGGCTTGTTTCCAGTTTCTAGCTATTACAATTAAGGCTGCTATGTACATAGTGGAGAAAGTGTCCTTCTGGGCTGGTGTAGCATCTTTTGGGTACATGCCCAGGAGTAGTATTACTGGGTCTTGAGGTAGAACTATTCCTAATTTTCTTCGAAACCATCAAATTAATTTGCAAAGTGGTTCTACAAATTTGCACTCCCACTAGCAGTGGAGGAGTGTTCTCTTTGCTGCTCAATCTTGCCAGCATGAGCTGTCCCTAGAGTTTTAGCCATTCTGGTGGGTGTAAAGTGAATTTTCAGTGTCATTTTGATTTGCATTTCCCTGTTGACTAAGGATATTGAACATTTCTTTAAGTGCTTCCCGGTCATCAGAGATTCCTCTAATGAGAATTCTCTGTTTAGCTCTGCACCCAATTTTTAACTGGGTTATTTGGATTGTTGGTTTCTAACTTCTCAAGTTCTTTATATATTTTTGGATATTAGCCCCCTGTCAGATGTAGAGTTGGTGACGATCTTTTCCTAATCTGCAGGCTGTCATTTGTCCTATTAATGGTGCCCTTTGAGTTACAGAAGCTTTTCAGTTTTATGAGATCCCATTTATCAATTGTTGACCATAGTGCCTGAGCCATTGGTGCTCTGTTCACTAAGTTATCTCCTACACCAATGAGTTCTAAGCTATTCCACACTTTCTGTTCTATTAGGTTTAGTTTATCTGGTTGTACATTCAAGCCTTTGATTCATTTGGACTTGTGTTTCGTGCAGGATCATTAATATGGATCTACTTGGATTCTTCTATGTACAGGCATCCAGTTAGTCCAGCACCATGATTTTTGAAGATTCTCTCCCTTTCCATTGTATGGTTTTGCCTTCTTTGCCAAAAATCAAGTGTCCATAGATGTGTGGCTTTATTTCTGGCTCCTCTATTCAATTCCACTGATAACCCTTTTTTTTCCGAAACCAATACCATGTAGGTTTTTTTTTTTTTTTTTTTTTTTTTTTTTTTTTTTTTTTTTTTTTTTTTTTTTTTTTTTTTTTTTTTTTTTTTTTTTTTTTTTTTTTTTATGTCATACAGCTTGATGTTAGGGATAATGATACCTCCAGAAGTTCTCTTATTGTTCAGGATTGTTTTAGCTGTTCTCAGTTTCTGTTTTTCCATATGAAGTTGAGAATTGTTCTTTTAGGGTTTGTAAAGAATTTTCTTTGGGATTTCATTAAATTTGTAGATTGCTTTTGGTAAGATGGCCATTTTCATCATGTTAATCACACAGATCCATGAGCATGGAAAATCATTCTGTCTTCTGATGTCTTCTTCAGTTTCTTTCCTCAGCAATTTGCAGTTCTTGTAATACAGGTGTTTTACTTGCTTGGTTAAAGTTAAACCAAGATATTATATATTATTTGTGGTTACTGTGAAGGGTACTGTTTCGCTAACTTCTTTCTCAGCCCATTTATTGCTTGTATAGATGAGGGCTACTGATTTCTTTGAGTTAATTTTATATCTAGCCACTTTGTTGAACGTGTTTATCAGTGCAATTCACCTCTGCAGGCTGTGTACTTCTTATTGTTTTAAATGAAATAACTGGATTGGCTTCCTTAAGTGTCTCAAATTAAAGATTGCAAATCTGTGTATTTTTTCTTCCTTTACTTTCCTCTACTTCTTTCAGAAAGTCTATAGCCTTGATAGGTCCCTGTCCTATAGTAAAGAATGTGGGATCTTAGCACTTTATTTAAATACATTAAGTATTTTAAGGTACATCAGAATAAATTGAGAGCTGCTAAATACATAGATTTCTTTATTCTAAATGATCTATTTTTATATATTTGAGATAGATGATGGAGATTTTCATGTTTACAAACTTCAAGGGATGCTGCTATCACTACTCTATAGACTTCAATTTAAAAGCAATTATCAGAGAACTTGGCTCCATTTTAGGGATACTGAAATTATGCCTAAATGTCTACAACTTTAGCCTTGTAATAAGTGCTGTTTTCTAAAACACCTACTTAGAAAGTAATAGATGTATTTTAAATTTGAGTCATTATTACAGTTGATAGTATACTTGATATGGGAAACTAGGAGTTTCTGTAATTCACTAAAAACTGGAGACTCTTCTCTCTTGAGATTCTCTGTCATTTAATTTAAAAAGACATACTAGCAAGAGACAAGTCATGAGCACATTGTCTTGCAGGTAGAGATACCCAAAGACAAAACTACAAGTGAGAGAAAAGTATCTTTTCTTATTAGTTCATGAGGACATTGTCATGGAATAGGTACCTTAATAGTGTAAAAGACAGGTGCATGGCACCGAGCTTATCAAGAGGCAAAGAAAAAATGATTTTTTATCATTGCTATACAAACTTTAAGTTAAAATTTCATTTTTGTTCTTCCTAAAATATTTAAAAATTACTTCTATGAGAATTTTATACAAGATATTTTGAACATATTTATTTTCCTATCTTCAGATCTTTCCTAACTTTGTGCCATACTTTGGCACATCGTTCCCAACTTTGTGCCAAAACCAACCAACCAAGCAACCAACCAAACAATAAACCCATCAAAACCAATCTCACTGCATAAGTAATCTTGGATGTATGACGTTCCACTTCAGCTTAGTTTACTTACCAGAGACTTAGAGAAATCTGTCATTCCCTCTCCCAGAAGCCAACAATTGACAATAACTCCACCCATCATACAGCCTACTGAGTCCAGCTGAGTTCAATTAATGTTATCCACATGCATATGTGTTTAGGACTGACGACAAGGAGTGGATAAAATATCATTATTATTCCTGGAGGAAACTGATTTTTTTTTTCCCTCAGCAGCCATTGATTAACTGTAGCTCTTTAACTAGGGACAGAGTATTGTAAATTATCTCCTGTAGTGGTTTGAATGAGAACAGCCCACACAGGCTCATATCTGAATAGTTGGTCCCTAGTTGGTGAACTATTTGAGAAGGATTAGGAGGTGTTGCCTTGTTGGAGGAAGTTTGCCACTGGAGGCCAGCTTTGACGCTTCAGAACCCTCTTGTCATTCTCAGTGTGATATTTCTCTGCCACCTGCTTGGGGTCCAAATGTGAGGTCTCAGTTGTAGGAACAGCTTTAAGCAAACTTTTAGCAGTTTCTTTTATAACTTACCCTAGCCATTGTATTTTGTCACAGCAATAGAAAATTAAAGTATCTATCTCCCCTCATCCGTGTTCATAAGTCAATGAATTTGGTCTTGTGCTTGCAACCATATTATTGAGAGTTCATGGATACAACTTCCTTGTTTTGTCTAGAAAACATTCTTTCACAGATGATGTCCTGGTATTCTGGCTCTCATAATCTTTATGCTTTCTTTCCATGATGTTCTCTGGTCCTTAGGTGTTAAATATAGTTAGTGTTCCAATTGGGTCTGGGCCTGACATGGTCATTTATTCTCTACATTTTGATGATTTGTGGATCTCTGTAATAGCATTTCTGTTGCATAAATAACCTTCTTTTAGGGATGGTAAGAGCTACTTTTACCTGAAGGCATAATGAAATGTATTTAGAATATAGTTAGAGATTATATAAGCTTAGAAATCTGTTAGAAGTTGGTTTGCCTATAAGGTCTATAACCTCTCCAGCCACAGGTTCTTTGCTATATTTATATCTTGGGGACAAATGTTAGCTATCCTGGTGGACTTAAGTAGTTTCTTACTTTTAATAGTCAACATGTACAATATTGTAATCTGTGACATATATACTAAAATCTAAAACTTTGAAACACTTTTGAAAATATCTCTTTAAATAATAGATTTCAGTGAAACTGAATTCAGTTCTAAATATATTTGAAAATATTTAAATATATATATGTATATATATATATATACACACACACACACACACATTTTATATATATATATATATATATGGTTTCTTTGAGACAGGGTTTCTCTGTGTAGCCCTGGCTGTCCTGGAACTCACTCTGTAGACCAGGCTGGCCTCAAACTCAGAAATTCACCTGCCTCTGCCTCCCGAGTGCTGGGATTAAAGGCGTGCGCCACCACTGCCCAGCTTAAATATATATTTAATGCTTTCTCCTTCCAGCATTAATTTTGTTTCTATAGATATTTTTCCAAAACTCAATAATAGAAGATTATTGTTATTATTGAATGTTATTCTTACCACGAAAAGTTGTTGCTTCCATATTTTGAATACTTGCTTCTTTCTCTGTGCATCTAATTTAGAATTTAGAACAAACAATAGTAAAATTAAATATACATTGCTGGACGGACCGAGAGACTGACGGCCAGCAGCTTCCGGCAACGGCCGGAAACCTCAGTTTGGGCCACAGGGCCCCACAGCTAATCGGCGCCGGGACAAAGATCCCTCTCAGCAGATCGCAGGACCCAGCAGAGGGCCAAGGACACGCCCCACAGCTCACCAGGTGCTGCCCCAAACCCGCGAGACACACGGACCGAGGTAGGCGGGCCTAGAAACCCCCCTGAATCCCAGGGGCGGGCGGCTGTGGCAGGAAACTTCTGCCAGGGACACTAGGATCCCATAGACAGGCAGCTCCGGGAGACAATCCTCTCTCTCCCAGGAACACAGAAAAGCTCATAGCAGGGGCAACGCGTCCCCAGAGCTCACT
>JAPYYD010002989.1:0-14678 GCA_028551405.1 Uromys caudimaculatus
ATGATTTTAAATCTGAGTCTTGCTTTTCTGGTGTGTTGGGGTATCCAGAGCTTGCTGTGGTAGGAGAGCTGGGTTCTGATGGTGCAGAGTACTCCTGGTTTCTGTTCTTTATGTTCTTGCCCTTGCCTTTTGCCATCTTGTTGACTCTGTTGTTAGCTGATCTTACTCTGTCTGGTTGTGGCTTGCCCCTCCTGCAGGTCTCTGTGTCAGTACTCCTTGAAGACCAGCTTTCTCTGAGAGGTGTTTGTGTTTGGAGAGCTGTGGCACCAGGTCTGATCTCGGTCCATGTGTCTCACGGGTTCGGGGCAGTGCCTGGTGAGCTGTGGAGCGTGTCTTTGGCCCTCTCCTGGGTCTTGCGATCTCCTGAGAGGGATCTTTGTCCCGGCGCTGATTAGCTGTGGAGCCCTGTGGCCCAAGCTGAGGTTCCTGGCTGCCGCCGGAAGTTGCTGACCGTCAGTCTCTGTGGCCCAAGGAAAGCGGGCAGAGTCAGTGAGCTCTGGGGCTCGTGTTGCCCCTGCTAGGGACTTTTCCGCGTTCCTGGGAGAGAGAATTTTCTCCCGGAGCTGCTTGTCTATGGAATCCTAGTGTCCTAGGCAAAAGTTTCCTGCCTCAGCCGCCCGCTTTTGGGATCCAGGGGGGTTTCTAAGCCCGCCTACCTCAGTCCCTGTGTGTCGCGGGTTCGGGGCAGTCCAGTTTTTCTTCTTGCGGTGTAGTGAACAGTCTGTGAAAGTCAAAGGTTACAAAACTTACAGGCTGGTTTGGAGTTTTGTGTGTGTTTTGTTTTGGGTTTGTTGTTGCTGTTTCCTGTTTTAAGGACAGAAAATACTCTTTCTTTCTAAAATGCGTTAATAGGAAGAATATAAATGAGATGGCAAACAATCTTCCAAAAATTCTTTTCTGCTGAGGAAATATCCACATGCTTACACTCGGAAAATGGTGAGAAAAATAAACAATGAATTTAGCAATTCCAACTTTTTTCTCCTCTACAAGTATAACTTATTTCTTTCTTCTCTTTTCTTTTTATACAATTTTCTCTACAGTCACTCAGTCAAAAGTTCGTTTAGTGGAAGCAGCTACAGTGAAATGTAAATTTCATTTACCAAAATTCTTTGGAAAGTGCACGGATTCTCATTCACATTAGTCCTACGGGCTCTATTGGACATTATTAGTGATTTGACTAAAATGAGTCAAGAAAGAAAGGGTAAAGGAGAGCCTCTGCTTAGATGGCAGTGCTAGTACTTCAGGGTGTACAGGAGCCATGAAAATTAGCACTGAGCCCTCATGCCCAGGATAGAAATGAAATCAGGACAGTCTTAATGAGCGTCAGGCAATGTGCCTAATGAGAACCTTAATATACTTAATCTTCCCTTTATATTTCATTCCAGTGTCATTTGATGTAGTGAACCAACCAGCACTTACTGAGAGCATACTGTGTGCCTAACTCTGGGCTGATCACTCTGGGAAGACTCAAATTACATACAGCAGTGGTTGTCTGGTGAGATATGCTGACCAGCAGCACCCAAACAAGAGCCTTCTCAGAACTTGTTAGAAATGCAAACTCTCAACCCTACCTGGACACACTGAGACTATAGCCTCATGGTATTTTGGGATTTGTGTTTTTGTTTGTTTGTTTTTGAACCAAACCAAACCAAACCAACCAAACAAAACCCCTGCAGGAATTGCAGAAGCACTGGCCTCTAGCATCTTTGGAGAGCCATGAAAAGGTGGAACAGCAGCTAAGCTTCAAGAAGCTTACAGAGCACAAGGTCTGATAATCTCACTGAAGGTTCAAACTCTAGGATGGGTTGTTGCTTTTCAAAACAAAGCCAAAGCACTTGAGAGTACCTTCTTTTCCTCTCACTTCTACTGCTGGAAGCATACACAGAAGGAAGAATATGGATTCACAAATGAACACATGATCCAGTGAGTCTGGAACAGACAAAGTGCTACAAAATAACCAAATTTGTAGCTTCCAGTAAGGGATAAACAGGTATGCTCTCTCAAGGGAGCCTATCCATTTCTGAACATGTTATGTTGTGTTTAAAGGTAGCTCCAGTTCACTTCAACCAATCATTTTTAGGTTCTAGGAGAAAAGCCAAAGTGATATGTTTGCATTTCATTGTTCTACTTGAAGCTCTTACGCTTCTTCCCTGATAATCTTTCCAACATCACTTTGCCAAGGAATACACAAGGCTAAAAAGCATTAATAGCAGTAATACCTGCAGTAAGCACTATTGCTCATTTTATTATACTTATTTGCTTTTCATGGTTTTGTTCACTGCCCTGATTATTAATATCACAATACAGAAGAAAGATTAGCAAGATTATAACCCTCACTGTGACACAGCACATTTAAATATAAAGTTAAAACTCAAGCCTTCCTACAAATGACTATAGGGCCCAAGTTTCAGTCACTGTCTCATACCTTCCCTAATTATTTAATGTACCAGACCATTCCCTGCATAGCTAATTTAACCGTACTTCTCTTTGACAATTACATTAAATCCTATAGAAGGTGATACAAGAGCTAAAGGGCGCTTAATGTGGAAGTTTAGGTGAAAACATGTAACATTGTCTAAGAATGACTTATTAAAGCAAAAAGGTACAATTTAAATATATAGACATATTTTGTCAAAATCCCTTTAGATAATAGTATTTTACATTTTACATAAGTTTCTCAATGGAAAATTCTTATCCTGGATATTTATTTTTAAACTGTGAAAGCTCAATGTGTATATAACTGAGATCTTTATAAGTGGAATCACAGTAATAAGAAATTATTATAATATTATATCCTAGGGTGCTATCATAGAAAGTTATGACCATGTGCTTAGCTAATAGGGTCCCCACTATTATATTAAAATTAGATTGAGTTATAAAAATTATATCATCATCATAATTCTTAGTACTTATGAGGAAAACATCTTTCAAATGACATCTCAAAGCCTAGAGCTACTGCAAATTTATATATAAAGAAATCAAGTTACAGGAAGACAGTAGCAAAGTATATGGTCACCTTTCCAAAATGTATAAAAGATTATGGGCTCACCCAATGTACACTGGCAGCACAGTGTTACAAGTGATACAAGGGAGAAGAAATGAAATACCTATTTAATAATAATTGCTACCACCTATTATAAATTCAATGGTATTCCAGGCTATGCACACACAACAGCAAACTAAAGAGAAAAATCCTCTATTGTCTTAAAGCGTATATTTAGTAAACAAACTGGAAAATAACCGAATAAGCATATGCTATCAAATAGTCAAAATGACTCAAAAGAGATTTATAACAATAACAGAAAATGACTAGCTGCTAGTCACTGATATTGAAGTTAGAACAACACACTGATAAAGTAACATGTAAATAAATTTTTAAGAACTGTGCTGGTGCATGAGGAGATGGCTCAGTTTTTTATCCTGCCTGACAATCTGAGTTCAATCCCGGGAACCCAGACAGTGGAAGAAGATGAGTGACTTCTATAAGTTCCTCCTGACCACATATGTGCTCCACATGTGTGTGCATGAAAACACACACACACACACACACACACACACACACACACACACACACACACGACAGAAGTGATCAGAACAAGAATGGTTAAACACAAAAACAGCTTGGCCGATTAACTAGGTCTGGAGAATGGGAAACAGGAGTCAAGATTATGAGGATTTTCCCCCAAGCACCTGGCTACCATTTTAAGAAATGAGAAGGTAAAGGATGAGAAGATTGGGTTTGGTCTGGGAAATGCAAAGTTCCACATGCACAGTATACACTGAAGTAGAGACAGTCAAGTAAGTAGTTGGCTACTGAAGCTCATTAGAGTAAAGGCTGCGACTAGGAACACACAACTGAGGATCACCACAGAAACAAAAGTCTCTAACAGCCCAAGCACTGCAAACACAGCACCAGCAGATCTTGCCTACCCTGCTTTCCTCTCCCTTGCTAAACCATGAGATTACATTGCTACAAAGTCTAGTGCCTTATTTGGCTACTTCCTTATGCCTAACTCATTTCTAAAGGAGATCATCAAGGTCCAACTATCAAAACATTAAGGTCCAGCAGTCAAAATTCATTTTTTAGCTACAATGGCTAACTTGTCCAGTTGGGACTTACCAACCCATCCTTACAGACGCGAATTATCCTTTTTCTCCTCACAACACTCCTGCAGAATCACCAGCTGCTGTCTTTGCCCTCCAGAGGCAATCCTGATCTGTCCCTCCAGGGTAATAAAATCTCCTCTGTGCTGAGAATATGGTGTCTGAGTGTGTTCTCTGCTGACTCCAAAGCCCCTTTCAAATGCTTTATTTTTATAAGAAAACAAAATAGATACTTCTAAATTCTTTCTTTTCCTCAGTCCTCACCCAGCTTTCCTGAAGAAGTGTAGCAGAAAAAAAAATGAGTTCATAGAATGATACCAGGACAGACAATAACAAATGGAAGGTACATGGAAAAACTGGAACTCATACACAGATAGTGGTAAGGTAAAACATATAGTCAATGCCTCAATGTCTATTGGAAATAGATTGGCAATTCCTCAGAAATTACCACATGACCTGGAAATTCTATTCACAGGCTAATACTCAAATTAATTAAAATGAAAGTTTCCATAAGGTTCTGCTGGGAATGGTATAATGTAAGAAGCAAAAACAGTATGATCAGAATGAATGAGCATTCCAGTCCAGCATGGTCTACAGAGAAAGACCTTGTACAACTTCATTTACCTAGCCTGAGAGATGCTATTGTTTTATCCCCAGTACTGAAAACAAATTCCCAAGAAAACTTTGTAGACAGATTAATACTGGGAGCAGAACTGTATCTTACAGCCAAGACAACCTAAACATCTACCAACTAATGGATAAATTGTAACATTTTGTACATGTGATGGAATAATATTCACCGCAAAAAGGAATTAGCATAAACTGTATGAGTTAACATTTAAGAAACTATTATAACATGAAAGAAGCTAAGCACAGAAGTCTACATGCTGTATGACTACATTTATATGAACTATACAGAAGGGGCAAGCAGGAAAATTAATAAACAGAAAGCATGAATCAGAAAGGCTGCTACAGCTGTAGTAGCCAGAAAGGGGCTGGAAGATAAAAGTTATGGGGTATGAAGTTCTTTTAAGAGTGAAGAAATTGTTCTGAAAATGCAGGTGATTACTGCACAACTTTGTGATCATACTGAAAACATACTAAACTGTACATTTTAGTAGAGTGATTTTCATGGCTATGAATTGTAACTTGAGGTTTTGTATTTTTTTATTTGTTTGTTTGTTTGTCTTAGAACAAAGATAGTGACAATTTCCCAGAGAAAAGAAATTAAAAACCAGACTGAAATCTTATCTTGTTAGAAGAAACATTTATGAGAGTATTTAAAGTTCTAGAGGCTGTCAGGTCATTTGTCTTTGAGGGTAGTTGCAGTGTATCAGCTACACTCTCATGTATGGACATATCTACTATGCCTACCTCAACATTGCTCCTTCGCTCCCTAGAATCCTAACCCATTTGACATAATACAGAGTTTCTGGGCTTTGAAAAGCTCTTCTTTACAAAGGGGCCCTACTGTGAGAAAATAACATAAGTCTTAAAGGGGTAAACATGAAACTGCCTCTGTCACAAAGAAAACAAGATTCTTGGTGATCTCCTGAGCTTATATGTGAAGCGCTCACATTTATTTTCATCTTACAACTGAAATTTTTATCATGCAGACATATATTTCACCCCCAAAGTCACTGGCTCCCTTGATTCTACCATGGCTAACACAACATCCAATATTTGCCCCAATAGGTAGATTTATCTCAGTAAAGTGCACAGTAGATACTATGAAATCTAGACAACCACAGAAACCAACACCTCTGAAAATACCAAATACATAAAAAACAGTCCCGCAGAATTTTTAAAAAGATATAGTCACAGGACTAATATCAACCTAAACAGGATGTCAACTCTCTGGGACATATTCTATGCCACAGGGATTAATGCTATATCCTGAAAATAGTCTGACGGGAATGTCAGTGGCTTAAGGTAGAGAAAAGGGCCTATCTTTTTGTGAATGAATGAATGAATGAATATATATTAACTTCGCTGTAAAGCTCTTTTAAAAGTCAGGTGATAAATTTTCATGCTATTTAATTGGGACAGAAATTTAAAATCTATAGAGAAATATATCACACTGTAATTATGAAATCTTATATATTTGACTCTGTCTATATCTATACTTTGTTATTCTTTTCTGCCTGCATTTCATAAGAAGGTTTGGGGACTTCTCAAAATGGCTTTCTAAGTGATCCTTCCGAGATTCTAAAATAGAAATCTCAAGGTATGCATCAATGGACATCATCATGTCAGTCATACCTAAGACATATGCTGTTTGTTTTTGCAATGCTAGGGATCAAACTTAAGGTCTTACAAAGGCTAGGCTAGTGCCCTACCACTGGGCTATACCAAGCCCAGCTAGTGAGCAGATCTGGGAGAGTTGTCTCATAATCTGATTTAAAAACACAGTGCTAAGCCCAAAGACAGTGAGGACTGCAGATCCGCAGTGTCTCCTGGGATCTGCTTTTAGGTCGACTCTACCAGTGTCTGCGACTGACTGTCTGTACCTACAACCTCCCTAAATCTTGTATGTTTAAGTTATAACTTCCAATGTGATGGTATCAGGAGATGGGTACTCTGGAAGGTGATTATATCAGATGACTTTATGAATGTGGAGCCCCTGAGAGGATTAACACCCTCATAAGTGATAGAAAGGAAATTAGACAAAGAGGTCATATGAGGAAGCAGTAGAAAGTGGGTTTCTGTACACCAGGAAGAAAGCCTTCACTAAATTCAAACCTATAGACTGCATCGTAATCTTGAACTCCTTAGCCTCCCAAACCACAAGAAATGAATTTAAGTTGTCTAAGCCCCTCGCTTTGTCCATGGTCTTTTGCTAGATCAGCCAAACACAGCAAGATGTTGTGAGTGGAAGGAAGACAAAGAGCTACAATAACCTTTCTGAAAGACAAAGGTAAACAGAAACAACATATAACCCTGGATGATGGAAAATCTTAACCGGGAAACAATGGCAGAAACCAAAACAAAGCATAGCTGCAAGGACATAAGCTGCCATATAGGATTAGGGCAGAGTCTTATTGCTCCATAAATAAAATCCCATATGAATTATGACTTTAAACATTTTTACAAGTTATTGTTATTTTTATAGGATCCAATTTGTGTGCTATGAAACTGTCATTGTAGATTAAAATCTTCATCACTCGGGACACATAAAAGGGTATGTTTATAAAACAGAGAACGTATTTTGTTTCTTTAAAACCCTGCTTCTACACCTTGTCAACCCTTGTTATTCATTATCTGCATACTATGGGAGTCACAGCAAAGAATTCAGAAAAATCAGTGTCCCTTTCCTCTGCTTTGCATTGCCGTGAGTATTTCGTCACATCCTCCTATCCTACACTTGCCTTAAATTCATGTGTCCTCATATCAATAACAGAAATTTTGTTTTTTCAAGTTGTACTAAACTCTAAAACAGAAGTTTTCAATTGAAAAAAAAAAAAAAACCTAGCTATCCAGGCGTGGTGGAGCTCAAGGATATCAACACAGTGCCAACACACAATGTTCTTCTAAAAGTGCGTGTGTGCTTGTGAGTGTGTGTGTGCGTGCATGTGTGTGTGTGTATGTGTGTTTTCAGCTTGACAAAAGCAAAGCAGAAAGGGACAACAACAACACACAACGTCTTGCCAGCCTCACCCTCGACATATATTAAATTTCAAAATCACTTAGAATTGAAACATTTATCTACCTATTTCTTTGGATTGCATAGCCATGGTTTCTTTCAGTGTTGACCAGCATATAGTGTAAAATTTAATAGATAATTAGCCTTAATGGTGATAAGTTTCTATTTTAATTATCAAAGTTATAATGTACATTTAATATATCTATTGGCTGGCATTAACCATTTTTAAAAAGCATAATATTTTTCAATAATATGAATCTAGAAGCTTATACATGCTACAAAGAGAATACAAAGTGTACTTGGGAAAATATGAAACAAGTTATGAAGTCTCCTGAGGTAAATAAACAAATCTAAAGATTAATTGGAGTGCTAATCTTGTGGCATGTTTGATCTATACTGTAAATACAGCAGCCCCAGCTCTCAATGTGAATACATGCAACCAGCAGAAGGGGTAAGTAAGGAGAATCTAGCCAGAAGTACTGATAGTAGCTCTGTTGAGATGCTTTTAGCCTCTGTATCAGAAATCTTAGTACACAGGCGGCACGCTAGTAGCATCTGTTCACTTCAATGCCAGTATGACTTCTCTACTTCTCTTTGAACTTCTATGTTATACAGAGTACCAAGTACTGTGGTCCCAAAACTCACTTTCACCCTGCGATCTACTCAGGACTACCAGGAGAGACTATACAACACTAATGTTGCCATTATACAGTCAGTATCATTAAGGGCAGTGTGGACACCTATGCGTACGTTCACAAGTCAGGATAATAGGGACACAAAGAAACACTCAGCTTAGGTTGATGATCTATAATATTAATATACGTACATGTTCATTAGGTATATATAATGAATATATATATGCATGTATATGTGTATATATATATGTATGTATATTTTATAAAATATACATTTTATATTTTTTATAAAAAATATATACATTTTTATAAAAAGTTTTATAAAATTTTATAAAACTTTCTTGATTCTTTTTGTTCTTCACTTGGAATTTTGTATAAAGTCTAAGTTGGCTCTGAACTCATAGAAATACCCCTGCCTTAGTTTCCCCAAGATTTATGATTACAGCATGAGCCACCATGTTCAGTTTAAAATTTCCCATATTAAACTCTAAAATCCCATTAAATAAGTAAACATCATTGCTACAAAAAATGTTTTTAATAAAAATAAAATCAACTAGTATAATTTAAAATAATTATGATTTCAAGCCCATGCATAGTACACAAAATAGTAAAATAATTTGATATGGGATATTTATACTAAGGCCATATAGCTCATTTCAAAATCACAATCCTTAACAAAGAACAATGTGTTCTACTTTTATAATTTATGTATGATGTTTTGTGATTTACACATAACTTATATATGTAATATATATAAAATCAGTGCAAAGTGGCTATTTTACTTTTTACTCCAGAAACCATTTTTACGGCTGTGTACTACAGAACATTTTCCTTCTAATAGAAAACCTGTCAGGATTCCTACTATCCACCCTAGTACCATAACTATTACTGTGTTGCTGTGTCTTGGTTGTCAGGTAATCATATTCTAATAGGATTATCTTCAAATCTTGCCTAAGTTGACAAGCATCCTGTATCAATAACTTAATTAGCACTACAGTTTGAAAGAGCATTTCATTTCACACACCACATACCTCGACCAGCACAACTCGACAAAGTACTATACTGCAAACCACCTTAGATGTGTGCTTTCCTAGAATTTTCTCTCCAGAATAGAGTCCAGAGACTACAAAGAGATTCTACCAAGAAAGAAGGTGCAGGTCATGGTGGAAAGGGTCATCATTCTCAAAGGCTGCTCAGGTGTCTACGACTCTCATGCTCATCCTTGCTGGTATAGCTGGCTTCTCCCAGAAGCCCCCACCACCTCTTACACAGAGGGCACAAAGTGAGCCACTGCCATGCTCCATTTCTCCTCTTTTGTCATTACTACCAGAGATGGCAACTATATGATTTAATACAACCACTACTCAGAATCCTAAGAACTACAGGGTATTTTTGCAAAATCTAATAAAAATGAGGAAGTTAAATAGTGTTTTAAAACCACCTGTTTCCAAAAATGAGAAAATCTCTGCTGTTTTTTTAATACTTTAATTCAACCAGATATTCACATTTATGATTTTTAAAAATTAAAATCTAACTAAATATGATGGCACACACCTTTGATCCCAGCATGTGGGAGACAGAGGCAAGTGGGTCTTTCTGAGTTCAACGCCAGCCTATCTGCATAGAGAGTTCCAGACCATCAAGGACTTGAGACCCGGTCCCAAAAGGAGACGACAAACAACAAAAAAACTTTAGGACCATGTAAAACCAGAACACAATATAAAAGCTAAGTTTCACAGCAAATCCATTTTAAGGTAAGTAATGAAATGTCAGTGAGAAATTAACTCACGCTAGTTTATGAAGTACTTTCATCTTGAAGAATCCCAAGTCAAGTAAATGAATGTCTTTAGTTTTAGTTAAGTTAAACTTGGTTTTAGCTGCAATACTTTTAATAAACTATTGAAAATGAGACCCTGGGCCACTCAGGAATGGCAATAAGCAGGCAAACCTGACCATGGCTGAGTCTAAGCCTAGCTACTGAACTAAAAAACAACTCCCTGGGAGACAAGCAGATACAAATATCAAGTGTTAAAAGATAACATCTGTACTACACTCCCCTTCATCGTAGGCATGGCAGGTTGTAGATGAGCTCACTAAAGGAAGGCTGAAAAAAGAGTGAAGAGCCACAGATGTTCCCACTGTTCCGACAGGACCAATGGGGTGTGAAGGGTAAACAGAAAAGGAGCAAGAAGCATTGAGAGGTCAAGAGAAGACTCTTAAGGAGACAAAATTCTCTGAATATACTAAAGATGTGAGAGAATGACCCTGCCCTCTGAAAGTAAGGCTTCTCACGCTGTAATCCACCAGTGAAGGACTGGAGGGTAAAACTGGCTATGTAATAGGTTCAGGACACCAGCTTCCCATGGGAGATTGGCCTAGGTGGGGCAAAGGAGATCAACATACCTCCAGATGGCAACACAGAGTCAAACATAATTGCCATTTATTTATCTGTAATATGTAAGGACATTAGATCATAATAATGGCCAATATATCAGTTAAATGTCTACTTTTGTATTAATAAAAGATTAGAGAAGTAAAAAATATATATCCATAGAAAGGTAAATATTGAGATGGAAGAAGCTATCTGTCACTATACAGCACAGAACCTCAATTAGTAACTGTACCTTTACTGTGTAAACAGCAAAGTAATTAACAGTTAATAGAATCTGCCCTCAATTTAAAGCCTTGAAGGGAAATAATTAAATTTAGCAGAAGCTGTAGCATCTAAACAAGGATACATCATATAAACACAAAGGAAAACACAGATTTGAATAATAAATGCAAATTAGAAACAAGATTTGACTACAAAGGTTAAAGAAAAATGATCATAAAAATATTTTTCTGTAAAAAATCTCTCTTCAAGGAACTAGTTTATGGACCTATTTTAATCTAAGCAAAGACTTTTATTTAAATCTTGGCTGATGTTTCCAAAGTACAATCTTGCTTCTAGTGTATTTATGCATGCAGATCAGACAGTCCTGTAACTTGAATTAGCTGTACAAGTATCTTTCATAGCAATGCAGATGGATTTGATAGACACTGTAGACATTACTACCAGGGATAGAGATCACAAACATTGCTCTGCTTCTTGGTCATGAAATGAAATGGCCAAGCAGCTTTGTGTAGCTCCAGAGGGGAAATTAATGCAGGCAACATGGTTATCAGCAAGCAGTCTTTAGCCTGCCTCTCTAAGCTTCTAACAGAAACATTTAGAGAGAGGAAACATTAAGTCTGGCTACAGCAGCACAATACATGGTCCACTGAGACTCATGCTGATGGCTGAACTGAATAACAAACAGCTGGGTATAAATGTAAAAAGTCAGAAAATCAATTTTAAACACACATATTTCACAAATCCTCTGAAATTCTAATACTGTACAAGAAAGATAACTTGACATTATAGAGTGAAAATGTATCCCAGGGATTAAAATTCAAAAATAAGTCTGGGAAGCCTGGAGACATTACGCCTCAACTGAGATCTTCTGTTGCAGTTTCAGGAAAGGCAAACAAAGGCAGATTCATCTGATAGGCTTCTGACTCTGTTCACCCTTGAGTTGATAGTTATCAGAAGTATCTTAGCTTCCTATCTGAACTTTCCAGAAGGGGGAAAAGTTATTTAATGACTTTAACTGAACTGAACAATAAGTTGTCCCTCAAAGTCTTATTTCAGGGTCCTTCATCAAGGATCTGGGTACGGGGGAAGGGTGTTGGCAGAAAGCTATTCCCAAAAATTTCTAATACAAAGGATCTGGCTTAAAAAGTAAACATAACCTAAAGAAATGGCATATTTTAAAGTGCCCTGCAGGGTGCTAACACATTAGAAACAATAAAGGAAAGGTGGTCCCATCTTTGCTTGCTTAGAAGATAAAAATTTCTTTTTCTGAGCATTTTTGTAGAAAGGCTTGTATTAACCTCATGGATCTGTTTTTGACAACCATCACACATTATACCTACAAAAGCTAGTGACATGGAGCTGACCTGAGATGGGGTCCCACTGCCTATTATTCACACTAGGTCAGTCTGTAGAGCAAAAGGAGTACACTATTAATGATGCCATTAGTAGAGCAGTGACAAACTGGGATTGCCTGAGCAGAGAGCAGAGTATCTTCGATGCTAAGAATGTGAAGGGGAACTGGAGGTCATAACTGGATGCCAAATGAGTGGCGGCCATCCCTCCTCTTAATCTCAGCCTTCTGTGCCTGCTTGTTCTCAACTGCCATGAAAGTAAAGAACTCTTCTAAAGGAAATTCAGGGAGCAAAAGATGGCCCAGACAAAAATCCCATCCTCTTTGCTCACACACAATCCTGTGGATCCCAGCAGACCCAAATCCAACCTAGGGGGAAGGGCACTATTCTCTTACAGCTTTTTCAGATAAGAAGAACTACAATCTTCCCAATTATGATTAATGTTGACTTCCTGCTATCACAAGTCAAATGAACCAAAAGTACTAACATATGCTGAACACTGTCATGGAGACACTGTATTTTTTCCAGTGGTCTTGGTGATAAGTAATATATTAATTATTTTTAAGAATCTTGATGTGCCAATGTAATATTAACGTTACATGATCTGCAGGGTTAGAGAGTGAAAGTCCTAACCTGGGAAACGGCTCGTAGATGAGGGTGCTTGTTGCACAAACATGAGGACCAGGATGACTAAATGTTAAAAAGTTTGTTGGTTGTTGATGAATGGGCCTGTGATCTCAGCTCTAAAAGGACAGGGGACAACAGGAGGACCTATGGTGTTTGCTAGCTGTCAGTCTAGATCCAGTTCAATGGGAGGTCCTATCCCAAGGGACTAAGATAGAGAGTAATAGACTGTGTGTCCTCCACGTGTGTCCAACATGTGTGTCCTCCCACCTGTGTGCAGATCACACACACATGTTCCCACACTGCCTCTTTTTCTCACACAAAAAGACATGTGCAAATTTTTAAACTTTTTTTCTAAATTAGCATACAATGTATTAGATATAGCATTTTAGGACACAGTGGGAAATTATCCTTTTGAAAAAAAATTAAGTTTTATGGAGAGTTAGGGAGATTCAACAAGGAAACCCTGGACTAATTCAACATGGCTTAAACAACATGAAATTGAAGATCCTTCCTGATAAATTGTCTCCCTGAAGAAGATACAAGTATTTCTGAAGGTCACAGGCTAACACTCTGAATATCCTCCTGTTTAATGCCTGTACTCTAAGAACACTTACAAACTCTTAGAACACCTAGAAGTCAGTAAACATCTGGTCCATATGAGACTTTGAATGTGTGAAGTATTGTACATGGAATAAATGTATCAATTCGTTCATTGGCAAGCATTATAAAGCAATATAAAAAGAATAGAGTCCAGAACAAACAGATACTTAGTTCGTTTCCACAAAACAAGTGACGCCACAGCTGAACAGGTCAGCTGTGACTCCTAAACATTCTTCAGCTGCCCAACAGAATGTTAAGTATTTGATCTGCAGAACAAACTGCAGTGTATTACAGTGTAGGCTCTGGCTGGTACTGTATTTACAAGAATACAGTGCAATCAGCTTGCTACTATGGAGGCACAAGAAACCTGGAAAATCAGATAACTTTAAACGCTAATATACTTTAGTTCTGGGCTAATTACATTTATTAAAATGAGTTCTGCTGATTGGCTCAGAATCTAAGATATCAAAAGCTCACATACTTAGAAACAAAAATACAACCTATCAAGAAAAACAATCCAAGAAAAGGAAGGAGAGGAGGCGAGAGAGACTGATAGATTGCAATTCATAGAGGAACCTTAAGAAAGTGAGCTGCCCTCACTTACACCTTAGAATTGGGCAATTATAAAAACTGCCCGTCTCAGAAGATGCTCCAACATGTAATAAAGACACATGCTCCACTATGTTCATAGCAGCTGTATTTATAATAGCCAGAAACTGGTAACAAATGTCCCAGATGTCCCTCATCAGAGGAATGAATACAGAAAATGTGGTACATTTACACAATGGAGTACTACTCAGCTATTAAAAACAGTGACTTAATGA
This sequence comes from Uromys caudimaculatus, assembly GCA_028551405.1. NCBI lineage: Eukaryota > Metazoa > Chordata > Mammalia > Rodentia > Muridae > Uromys > Uromys caudimaculatus. Next base: position 14,400 of record JAPYYD010002989.1, read on the forward strand.
AATTTGCAGGCAAATGGATGGAACTTGAAAATATCATCCTGAGTGAGTTAACTCAGTCACAAAAGAATGAACATGGTATGTACTCACTGATAAGTGGATATTAGCCCAAAAGTTTGGAATACCCAAGTTTCACTTTACAGTGGACTGAGAGTGAGGTCCCAGATGGAGGAGCTGGAGAAGGGACTGAAGAAGCTGAGGGAGTCTGCAGCCCCATGGAGGGAGCAACAGTGTCAACTGTCCTGACCCCCGTGGTCCTCCTGCAGGCTGGCCCACCAACCA
>JAPYYD010002990.1:0-14677 GCA_028551405.1 Uromys caudimaculatus
TTTTCCTGTAATTCTTTAATGGATTTTTGTGTTTCCTCTTTAAAGGCTTCCAGTTGTTTGTCTCTGTTCTCTTGTATTTCTTTAAGGGTGTTATTCATTTCTTTCTTCACGTCTTCTATCATCATCATGAGAAATGATTTAAAATCTGAGTCTTGCTTTTCTGGTCTGTTGGGGTATCCAGGGCTTGCTGTGGTGGGAGAGCTGGGTTCTGATGATGCCAAGTACCCTTGGTTCTGTTCCTTATATTCTTATCCTTGCCTTTTGCCCTTTTGTTAACTCTGATGTTAGGTGGTCTTACTCTTTCTGGTTGTGGCTTGCCCCTCCTGCAGGCCTCTGTGTCAATACTCCTTGAAGACCAGTTCTCTCTGAGAGGTGTTTGGGTTTGGAGAGCTGTGTTACAGGGTCAGCTCTGGGGTGCAGACAGAAATCAGAAGGATCTTGTCCCCAGCTGTTCCTTGGTTCCTGTGTCCTGATGATTCTGCAAGGGTCCCTCTTGATCCAGTGAGTTTGAACAGAAGTGGTGGTTTTTGCCTGTGCTCAAAGGTGTGTCAGCACTCCTGGGATACCTGCTCTCTCCTGGAGCCCTGTGGCCCAGGCTGAGGTCCCCAGGCACAGACCCCTGGTGGCCCAGGCAGAGGTCTCCCCCACAGATGGAAACCGGAAGGTTCAGAGGTTTCCTGTCCCTGAGTTCTCCTCAGGCCCTGTATCCGGCTGGTTCCGGGTGGGTCTCGGTGAGTAGTGTTGCTCCCCTTAACCCCACTCATGGCTTTTCCATGCTCCCGGAGGGTAGCTTTCTCCTGGTACTCGTTAGCTATGTACTCTTGGTCACCCAGGCAGAGGTCTCCACCCACAGATGGAAACCAGAAGGTTTATTTTAATTTTTAAAAAATATTTACTTATTAGTGTGGGTATGTATGTGTATATGCCCATAGCACAACCTATGTGTGAAGATCAGAGACAATTTTGTGCAGTTTGTTCTCTCTTTACACTTTATATGTGTTTCAGGATCAAACTTGGGTTGAAAGACTTTCATAGCAAATGATAGCCATCCCACAAGCCCTATTTAATTTATTTTATTTTGTGTTTCATGTTCATAAAACTGAGCACCATCAAGGCATTCAGAGAGTGTCTGTTGAATGATTGACAGCTATTTTCACTTCATTCCTGTTGTGTGACATCATGCCCTTTGGAGATTTAGTTGGCTGCTGAAATCAAAACACCAAGAAGATGTTTAGATACCTTCACTGCTCTATTGTGTCTGGATCTAATCACATCTGTTTTCTTCTAAATGTTTTCAATTAGACAAATGAGACTCGGATGAAGAAGAGATAGCAGAATAACTCCAGTAAGATAGTACGGAGGACAGCAGACCTCTGTATTGGAGAGGGAACAGACATGAAGAACAGAAGATGAGCCAGGCTTCATGGAGCTGTGCCTACAGTCACAGCTTTACCTTCCTCTTCTCAGTTACTCCTCCATCTGTCTTCTCTTTGCATCTTTGGTCCAGTGGCTTATACAACATTTTATTCTTTATATGTTTGCTTTTAAATTTAAAGCAAATAAATACATATAACACAAGAATTAAATAACATATGTACATGTAATACAATATTTTTTCTCATTTTACATACATCCTCACAGACTCAGATTCCATTCCCTTCACCCAGGAGAGATGACTGCTTGGTAGTGATTTGGTGTATACAATTTCAGGCAATTTTCTAACCATGTTTGGATTTCCCATTGTTTTCTCTGTACTGTGTATTTTATTGATTTCCGCCTTCTTATTTCCTATTCTCTACAGTTTAGTGTCACACTTCTGTCCTCCCAGTGTCTTCCTCGGCTGCATGTTCAACTTATCACATTTGTTTTCTTTGTTAATTTCATGAACATTTGAAGGCAGATGTCTTCTAACAAGTGCTTCTGCAGCAAGCTACGTGCTTTGATGTCTTGGTACATCCCTATCTGGGAATTTTGACAATTATGATTTTGATTTTCCAGTAAGAAAATATTTACCAAACCCAAAGTATCATTTGGGTTTGCTTTTAGACATTTGTAATTCATCCTAAGCCAGTCGTATTTCAGTTTGAGAATGAGATTGTCATCCTTTGGTACCTGTTAATGGTCTGCATCAACTTTTACATATCCTTAAACACACATCTTCCAGCAAGTAGGTAGAATTTTTAATGTCTCTATAGTTTCATTCGGTTTGCTTTTGTATACTCTGATGTTTCTAGTTGTACAAAACACCGACTGGGTATAATTAGAAGATCCAACCTTACATTATTGCATTAGTTATGTTTCTTGTTTTAGTGACAAAAACAAAACAAAACAAAACAAAACAAAACAAAACAAAACAAAACAAAACAAAACCCCCAAAAACAAAAAAACCCAAAACCCTGGCCAGACAGAAGTGATTCAAGAAGGAATGGTTTATTCTGGCTTAAGTAGTCAGAAGCAGAGAGTGATGAAACCTTGTTACTCAGCTTGCTTGCTCCTTTTCATTCTGCCCTAGACTCTAGCCCGTGGTATGATGCCAGCCACAATGGGATCTAAATCATCCCTCAGAAATATACCAGAGGCTTGGTTCCTAGGTAGCTGTTGATTCTATAACCTGTAACTATAATTGAGGCTCACCATCATAATTATATACAATATTCAACTTTTCATCAAATACAGAAAAAGTTATGTAATCACATTTAAATATATTTACTTGTATTTATTTAATGTGTATGAGTGTTTTACCTGCATGTATATAAGGGCAACATGTATGTTCCCTGCCTGTAGAAGCCAGAGGTAGCCTGGGATAGCCTGGAACTGAAATTATATATAGACAGTTGTGAGCAGCCATATGGGTACTGAGAACTGAATCTCAGTCCTCTGCAAGAGTAAGTGCTGTTAACCACTGAGACATCTCTCCAGTCCTCAGATATGTGGTTTTAAGTATATTATTTGATCTTAGCCAGATGAGGTGGTTCATACCTATATAATCCCAGTACTTAAAAAGATAGTATAGAAAGATCATCATGAGGTTAGAGCCAGTCTGGGCTACAGAGTAGTGAGTTCCAGGCCAGGCTGTGCCATACAATAAGATCTTGTTCATCAACCCCCCTCCCCTTATAAAAAATTTAAATTTATTCCTAACTGTATCTGTCTCTTCATGATAACATAAAAAAGCAACATTAGCACTCATGTTACTTTGAGAATGAAATGAATTAATATGTTTATGTCAACTTGATACAAGACTCAAGATTGGGAACAGTGACCCTCACTTGAGAAAATGCCTCTATGAGATTTGCCTGTAGGCAATCCTGTAGGACACTCTATTGGTTAATGATTAATATGAAAGGGCCTCGTCATTGTGGGTGTGCTATCTCTGGACAGGTAGTTCTGGGGTACTTAAGAAAGCAAACTGAGAGCCGGGCAGTGGTGGAGCATACCTTTAATCACAGCACTTGGGAGGCAGAGACAGGCAGATTTCTGAGTTCGAGGCCAGCCTGGACTGCAGAGTGAGTTCCAGGACAGCCAGGGCTACACAGAGAAACCCTGTCTCGAAAATCCAAAAAAAAAAAAAAAAAGATACCAAGTCATATGAGAATTTCAAAATTTCATGTGACAAAATTAGCTCACTTAGAACCACAGTGGGTAGTTGAAGTGTGTGGTGTGTGTGTGTGTGTTTGTGTGTGTGTGTACACGTATATATCTTAATAAATACCCAACTTCTCTTAGAAATGGGAGTCTAACCATTCCTGATTCAATGAATTTGGGTGTAGTATTCTAATTCTCGAAGGAATGTGACAGGGACTGAGGACAGTCCATCAGACTAGAAGGTGGATTTGTAGGAATCATTGATTCTCTCTCTCTCTCTCTCTCTCTCTCTCTCTCTCTGTCTGTATGGTCTTTGTGTTATGTAATATAATGTGGCAGTGGCAGGGTGGGGTGGTACTTAGAGGCCCATGCCAAGGAGTCCTCCTGAAAAATCCTATCATTCAAAAGACCTACGGTAAAGGAAGTTTATTTGAGAGAAAGGGAGTGGAGTGGGGGCGTGGAGAAAGGGTAGAGGCAGACAGACCGTTGCAGAGCCGTGAGGGTAGAGAAGGGGAAAGGAAGGACAGAAAGAAGGGCAGAAAGAAAGATAGACTATCTGGGAACATGTAGGAACAGAAAGAGAGAAAGAGAGAAGTGGGGTGATGAACAGTCCTTTTATAAACCACACCTGACAGGTAATGGTGGCAGATGATGACATAAGCCATTGCTAGGTCCCTGGGAGGAGCCTAGCAAAATAGCCTATAAGCTAAACCTTTGGGTAGCATGAAAACCAACCAATGTCTGCTCTTCCTGAGTTCCTTGAACTAAGTTCCCTGTGGCTTAAAACAGTAACAAAGTCAAACTAAGGGTGAAAGAGGAAGAGAGGGATCCTTACCGAGCAGGAAAGAAATTAGCCTCAAGACTGCTTTGTGTTCCTTTTGGCTTTGCATGGTCTTTTCTTTGCTAATTAAGTGCATTAAAATTTTTAAAGAAATTGTGGGGTAATAGGTCACGTCTCAGAAAAGTCTATGACCCACTAGATATTAAAAATAGAAATAGGTTTTACTCACCCCAGAGTGAGCAAACAGAAATAGATGTACCTGCTTGAGTAAGAGTTCTAAGTTTAGAGCCTTCTTATGAAACTTCTGTGGCTGCCTAGACATTTTATAAATAATTTAAAATGTTAGCATGCCTTTCTTTGTCCAGAAAATGCAATTTCATAGCGATATTTGAAGTTATTTTCACAGAAGTGCCTCTCAAAATATCTTGTTCATTTGTGACTTGAGCGCCAAGAGCACTTAGCACCGCAGAGTATTGGTCCTGGATCAGTGTTGTCTGAGTCAAAGTTTAATCAATGTCGTATTTGAGTTTGCTCTCCTATCACAAGGACAATGGCAGTGACTTTGAAAAGAAACAAGAGAATAAAAGCTCACTAAGAAAGAATGTTTTTCGTGCTGGTTATTAAATAAAAAAGACACTAAGTGATGGGAGTTGCTAATCTAGCAAGCATGGCTCAGTGAAAAGATTTCCTGGAGCTCTGGAGATGGCTCTGTGAGAAAAATACTTTCCATGCAAATATGAGGACCCGTGTTTAGATCGCCAGCTGTCCCAGTAAAAAGCTAAGTGTGGCTCATGTGTCTGTAATCTCAGTGTTTGGGAGACCGAGGAGTGAGGATCCTCCGGGCTTGCTGCCCACGCACTCCAGCCAAATTCAGTCGGAGAACATGACTCAAAAAACACTGGTAGAGAGTGAGAGAATACAGTCAACCCCAACCATTGGTCTATACACGCATGAACACACGTGTATACATGCGCCCATAAGCACACGTACGAACATGTGCACACACATACACGGGACTCCTTACATCGGAATCGGTAAAGCTGTTTGTTTGTGGTTTTCAAATCATCGTCTGCTTAACCTGAAAGTTACCACTCACCTTTTTCATTAGAACGGTAAATTAAAAGGTTCACACGAACAGCCTAGTTTGGTTTAAGTCTCTTCTCAGAAAATGTGAAGATTACCGTGATATAGAAATCAATATTTTTCAGCTGCGGGGTCTCGAATGTCTGGTGTATTTCCTCCCACCTTCCTTTTTGCTGTGGCCATCCAGATTCCATTCTCCATAATCCTTAAATCCCCAGCTTACTTCCATCACCATAGAAACACCTGCTGCTGTGATCAGTTTTGATCAGCTGCAGACTCACCTTTTGTGCCGGCTGCCAGCCAAGCTCTTCTCAGTGTCAGGCAGAGATGATAGGGTGAGAGAGCAGGGGTGGAAGCTGACTAAAGAAAGCTCACCCACTTTCAAATCTGCCTTTCTTCTCACAGAGAAATGAGCCCCCTTCTCCCCTCTTCAATTTGCAATTGCTTGCATGCTAAGGTGCACAGTCACTGAGGAAAAGCCTTACAGAAGCAAAGCAAGATCTCAGCATCCATCTACCTACTGCACCTCTCTCCCTCTTTCTCCCAATTTCTGCTTTTAAAATGGAGTCAGAGGCAGGTGGATTTCTGAGTTCGAGGCCAGCCTGGTCTACAGAGTGAGTTCCAGGACTGCCAGGGCTACACAGAGAAACCCTGTCTCGAAAAACCAAAAAAAAAAAAAAAAAAAAAAAGTAAAAATGGAGTTTCACCTTACTCTTAAATTTTTCATTGCAGTAAAAAGAACCTACCAATGTATTTGCCATCTAAACCACCATTAAAATTTAAAACGTTATATATTCAGTCTCCCCCACCCTCTGTGTGAGTTGCGAGTGTGTGTGTGTGTGTGTGTGTGTGTGAGCGCCTATGCACGCGCACGCTTGTGTACCATCTCACCCTTAACTTAAACACTTTAAAATGTCTAGTGCTGCTAAGGGTATTCATATTATTCTGAAAGAGATCTTCAGAATAGTCTTCAGTTTGCAAAATGTAAGAGCCCAGTATATCAAACAACTGCACTTTTGAGACAGGGTCTGTAGCCCAGGCTCCAGCTTTTTATGTGGCTGACGGTGACGTTTAATTTCTGATCCTTCTGTCTCCCACTCCCCGGTATTGGCATCATAGGGATGTTCCATACCAGGTCTGTGTGCTGTTGGGAAGACTAATCCCTGACCCGGGACCTTGAGCATGTTAGGCAAGAATGTTCCCAGCCAAGACCCATTCCGGCTCTCACAAGTCTACCTTCTGACTCCATTATTTTGACAACTCTAGGAAGTTCCCATGCCTGGAATCCTGCGACTTTTCCTTTTTGTGAATGATTTTTTTTTCTGTTCACCTTAGTATTGTCAGGATTGATTTATGCTATAGCCTTGAGAACTTTCTCCCATCTTTCTTTTCTTCTCAGTAGTATGGACAGAGCTGGGGCTCTCATTCATTCTGTATGTTGAGTGGCTACTCTATCACTGACCCAGAGCCACACCCAGGATGTCCTTCCCTTCTAAGGAGAAATAATTGCTACTCTGTGCACACCCCACAGTCTGCTTATACATCTGTGCATATGTATTTGGGTTACTTAACCATTTTGGCCTTTGTAGACACCTACTATTATGGTTGTAGATATCCAGATACCTTTTGAGTCATTTTATTGAGCTGTTTTAGATTGGGACCCATGAGTGCAGCTCCTAGTTCTATAGTAATTAATTCACTCTAAATATATGGGCCCTTCATTGTGATCTTTCACAGCAATGATACCATTTTATATTCTTACCAACAGAACATAAAAGATATACCCTCATGTTATGCATTTTTTTGCCTCTTTGTAGGCTGCCTCTATCCTTGTTCATAGTTTTTTATTTGTTTGTTTTGTTGTTGTTGTGCATATTTGTAAATTCTCAGTTTGTTTATTTTTTTTAAAAAAAGCATTGTTCCTGTGAGGCTGGAGAGACAGCTCAGAGGTTAAGAGGACTCAGGGTCAGTTTCCAGCACCCTCATGGTATTTCACAACTACCTCTCACTCCAGTTCCAGAGGATCTGCGTCCTCCACAATTCCTTGCCTCTTTGAGATCTTGAAGCATGTGGTGCACATAAAATCATGCAGGCCCATGAAAATAAAAATAGTAAAATGCAAAATATTTATACAATCTGAAGAGATTTTCTGCCAGAGCCTGACTAATACAGATCCAGATGCACATAGTCAAACATCGGACTGAGCCCTGGGACCCCAATGGAGAAGTTAGGGCAAGGGCTGAAGGAGCTGAAGGGGTTTGCAACCCCACAGAAAGAACAACAATATCAACCAACCAGACCCCCCAAAGCTCCCATGGACTAAGCCACCAACCAAAGAGTACACACAGAGGGACCCATGGCTCCAGCTGCATATGTAGCAGAGAATGGTCTTATTAGGCATCACTGGGAGGGGGGAGCTCCTTGGTCCTGTGGAGGCTTGTTGCCTCAGTGTAGGGGAATGCTAGGCTTCTGAGACAGGAGTGTGTGGGCGGGTGGGGAAGCACCCTCATAGAGGCAGGGGGAGGAGGAGGGGATGGGGTTTGTGGAGAGGAAACTGGAAAGGGGGATAACATTTGAAATGTCAAAAAATAAAATAACCAACAAAAAATAAAAATAGTACATAAATAAATAATTTAATATTAAATAATTTGATAAATCTTTGAAAAGAACCTTGTCTTTACCTATGGTGCCATTTCCAAGAATTCATCATCAAATCCGAAGTCATGAAGATTTTGTTCTAGCTTCTCCTAAGGACTTTGTAGCTTTGGCTCTTTCATTCATGCTGAGTTACTTTATTAGCATCGTATTTGGCAAAAGCCCATTTCTCCATTCAATAGTCATGACATTTCTATCGGAAATCACTTGACCACATACACAAGTGTTTATTCTGAGCCTTTATCTCACTTCATTGCTCAATGCGCCTATCTCTATGCCAGTGTCCCATTGGTTTGATTATTCCAACAAATATTAATACGCCCAGATGAATTGATTTGAAGTTGACTCTACTTGAATTTCAAGATGAGTTTTCCTACTACAAAAGAGACTTCAGTGAGTCTTTGCTGAATACTTCATTACATCTGTAAATTGCCTTGAGTAGTATTGATGTCTTAATGGTAAGCCTTCTAACCTATGGCAAGGGAAAGTGTTTCCACTTATTGGCATATTTTAAGTATGCTAGTCTCTTAAATGACATAAAATGTACAATGTAGGGTTATAAACTAATGCTGCAATCTATAATCTTTTAGATTAACTACATATTCAACATGTTAGTATTAAAAGTCATAAAGAAATATAAAGTTATAAGCCATTATTATGAGAATACAAATTTTATAATCTATAGATTTGCTTTTATGAAAATATTAGATTTTAAAAACATAGATGTTTATTGTGTGTGAATGTATGTGCATGCACACAAGGCATTGTGTAGGTGTATAGGTCAGGGGACAGTTTTATGGAGTGGATTCTCTCCTTCAACCATGTGAGTTCCAGGAGTCAAACTCTGCTATTAAACTTGGTAGCAAGCACCATTTCACTGGACCATGTGGCAATGTATACTTCTTCAGATGGGTTTGAGCTACTGTTTGTTTTATTGTATATAATTTTCACTGACTTTTCTTAACAGCCCATATCTTAATAGAAACTAAATCCTCAGATCTTGCTTACTTAGGGGAAATATTAATTCCCTCCTCGCTTATGGAGAAAAATTTTGATTCATTTAATATTCTTGGTTGATATAAACATGTTTCCTACAGTCTTTTGGACTTGAGTTCCCCTGATGAGGAAGAAATCTACTTAGGTTTTACCAAGTAGCCTGGGCATGTGTCAGTGAGCTTATTTTTTGCTCCTTTCAGGCTTTACTACAAGGGAACTGTTTCCTTTACTTTGAAGGAGTCTTTTCTTTATTTTATTTTACTTGGTAATTTTTTCTATTTGCAAATTGTTGGCCATATAGCAAGGCTCTACATTGACTAGATCATTACTAAAAATAAACATTTACTTTAACCTACATTTTACCACACGGCTGGTTACGTATATTCAGGCACCGGCAGGACCATCTCCATGTCCGTTTCAGGCTCCCCCCCCCCCTACTTCTCTCCCAGAATTCTTTCTCCTCCCTATGTCCCATCTCTATTTCCTGCCTAAACCATAGGCCATAGGCTTTTTAACTGACAGGTGAGGCATCCATACACTACACAAGATGATCTCTCTACAAGTGCCCTTTTTAGTCCTTTTCTTTCAAATATACATTGAATATAATTATGAAAACTATAAGATATGATATACATTTACAACATTCAGTCCATATATTTGGTAATTTAGGTAAAGTATCTTATCATCTACTAATTCTGTGTCTAAATATTCCTTATCCTACCTGTGTTACCATCCCAAGAACATCTTACATCCTAAATGATTTAAGCTTAATCATGAGAATATAACTATCTCGTCTTCAACCCCATCATAGATTTCAGAAGGAGTAAATATTATATGAGTACACAGGAAGGGTACAGGCGTAGCTTCCAAAAATCATTGAAATGACAGAGATAGCTTACCACCTGGACAGTTCCCAATATTCCTTGTAATGGTCTTTGATGGAAGGAGTCTTACTGTGAGTTTTTAGTATAATTTTTTTGAAGTTGCTTAATATTTTGGATATTTATGTTCATGTTTTTTTATCAGCATTGAAGATGTTTACTTACCATTGTGCTGACCGTTTTCTCTTCTTCCTCTCCTCTCCTTCTCCCCTTGGCATTCTCACTATGCACATGTTGACACATATAAGGTCCTTCAAGTTCTCTTCAAGTCCAGTTCTCTGGATTATTCTTCTTTCTGTTTCTCATAACAGAACCTGGGACATTTGCAAGAGCAGCAAGTGCTCTGAACTATTGAGCAATCTTTTCAGGCCCTCAATTTTGATTTCGAGTATAATACATAGGCAACAATTCTCTAAAGTCAGAAAGATGTGTGTGTGTGTGTGTGTGTGTGTGTGTGTGTGTATGTAATATATACAAATTAACCATACACTTATAAGAAAAAGTGAAAACTGTATTGTAACAAATAGATCAAGCCACTAAATTGATTTCATCACTAAAGCCACCAGGATTGATGAGGATTATACTAGGGTCAACTAAGCCTTAGCAAATAATATTGATCATGACAATAGCCAAAGAATGTTGCAAAGTAAAATGAAGTAGGGACTTGTCAATAATGTGGTCTACACCCTGTTGTCATTGTTTCTCTCTAGTGGCATTAATTCTTTAGGGATGAAAAAATGCTAGTATTTTCTCTAAGACACTTAAAAGCTTCTATTCCCCCTTCTAAGTGAGATTTAAGCATCTTCACTTAAGCCTTCCTTTTTGTTTAACTTCTTAGATTCTCTGTGGTATTCTGTACTTTTCAGCTAATATCCACTTATCAGTAAGCCTATACTATGCATGTCCTTTGGGTCTGGGTTACTTCACTCAGGATGATATTTTTTAGTTACAATCCATTTGCCTGTAAAATTCAGGATGTCCTTATTTCTAATAGCTGAATAGTACTCCATTGTGTAAATGAACCACATTTTCTGCTTCCATTCTTCAGTTGAGGGGCATTTGGATTGTTTCTAGTTTCTGGCTATTGTGAGTAACATAGTAGAGTATGTGTCCTTGTGATATGGTAGAGCATCTTTTGGGTATATGCCCAGGAGCCATACAGCTGGGTCTTCAGTTAGAACTATTTCCAGTTTTCTGAGGAACCGCCAGATTGATTTCCAGAATGGTTGTACACGTTTGCAATTCCACCAGCAACAGAGGAGTGTTCTCTGATCTCCACATACTTGTCAGCAGGCACTGTCCCTAAAAATCATGGGAGGCAGAGGAAGAGAGGGATTTGGGTGGGAGACAGAGATGGAGGGAAATGGGGGACAGGATTAGGTATGGAGGGAGACAGGAGAGGCCCAGAGGAAAGGAGAATGAATGGAGATATGCCACTGCTTGGAGTGTGGGGTAAGGGGAACCTTTAAAAGTCCCAGACACCTGGAATTGGAGGCTCCTGGGATTTAATGTGGGTGACCTTAGCTGAAATGCCCAACAATGGAGGTATGGAACCCCAAGAGACCACCTCCAGTAGTTAGACAGGACCACCAGTGGAGGGATGGGGACACCAACTTACTTACAAAATTTTTGACCCCAAATTCTCCAATCTAAATGAAATGCAGGGACAAAAATGGAGTAGTCTCTGAACCAATGGCTATTTCCATGTCTGTTAAGAACTGTGTTGAAATATTAATGGGGATTGCATTGAATCTGTAGATTGCTTTTGGTAAGATGGCCATTTTTACTATTTTATCCCTACCAATCCAAGAGCATGGGAGATCTTTCTGTCCTCTGAGGTCTTCTTTGATTTCTTTATTTTAGGGTTTTGAAGTTCTTGTTGTACAGATCTTTCACTTGTTTGGTAAGAGATAACACCAAGATATTTTATACTATTTGTAGCCATTGTGAAGGGTGTTGTTTCCCTAATTTATTTCTCAGCCTGTTTATCATTTGTATAAAGGAAGGCTACTGATTTGTTTGAGTTAATTTTATATCTAGACACTTTGCTGAGGTTGACTGTCAGCTGTTCTGCTGAGAACATCTTCTCCTGTGCCAATGGATTCAAGGCCCTTCCCTACTTTCTCTTCTATCAGGTTTAGTGTAGATAGTTTTATGTTGAGATCTTTGGCCCACTTGGACTTGAGTTTTGGGCAGGGTCATAAATCTAGATCTATTTTTGTTCTTCTACTTGTAGCTATCGAATTTGACCAGAACCATTTGTTGAAAATGCTGTCTTTTTTTTTTTTTTTCCAGTGTATATTTCTGAATTCTTTATCAAGTGTCCATATGTGAGTGGATTTATGTCTGGATCTTTGTTTTTATTCTATTGATCAACATGACTTTTTTTATGCCAAAAAACCATGAGGTTTTTTGTTCGTTTGTTTTATTACTATACTCTGTAGCATTGTTGAGGATTATTTAAGCTATCCTGAGTTTTTGTGTTTTTCCATATGGCCTGTTAATTCCAGGTCTGTAAAGAATTGTGTTGAAGTTTGATGGGGGTTGCATTCAATCTGTAGGTTGTTTTTGGTAGGATTTCCTTTTTATTATATTAACCCTACCAATCCATGAGAATAATAGATCTTTCCATCTTTGGATATCTTACTCAACATTTTTCTTCAAAAAATGTGACTTTTTGTCACTTGCTAGGTTAAACATACCCCTAGATACTTTATATTATTTGAGGCTATTGTGAAGGATATTCTTTCTGTAATTTCTTTCAAAATCTGTTTGTCATTTGTACATAGAAGGGCTACATTTTTTGAGTTAATCTTGTATCTAGCTACTTTTTTGAAAGTGATTATTAGCTATAAAAGTTCCCTGGTTTAATCTTTTCATATTTCCTGGATATTTTGTGTTAGATGTTTTTTACATTTAATATTTTCTTTGACAGATATACCCATTTATTCTATCATATCTTCAATGTCTGAGATTCTTTCTTCCATCTCTTGCTGGTGATATTTGCCTCTGTAGTACTTGTTTAAATTCCTAAATTCTTTATTTCCCAGAATTCCCTCCATTTGGGTTTTCTTTATTGATTCATTTCTATTTCCATTTTCAGGTCTTGATCAGTTTTATTCATTCCCTTCTACTGTTTGTGTTTTCTTGGATTTCTTTAATGAATTTATTAATTTCATCACACTGTATTTGCTGGATTTCTTTAAAAGATTTATTAATTTCCTCATTAAGGATCTTTATCATCTTCATACAAGTGATTTTAAGGTTGTTTTCTTGTGATTCAGATATGTTGGAATATTCAGGACCGTGGGTTGTAGTGGCTCTATTAGAGACATATTGCCCTGGCTGTTATTAATTGTGTTTTTATACTAGCATATAGGCATTTGGATTTGGGGTGACTATAGGGCTAGGTGCTGGTTTCTGGATTTGTCTTTCTTGACTAGGTGTTTTATTCCTTGCCTACGGTTTCCTTGCTGGTTTTTTGAAGAGTATAATGTTAGTGTTGCTTGTTTTCCTGGTCTGCTCAGCTAGTGTGCTCACAGGAAACTTGGGTTAACTGGAGTTATCTATCTAACTGTAGTTGGAGGGGTTTCCTATCTGACTCAGATGATGTTTTATTTTACTTAGCTAATGGCACTGATCATGCAGTTGCTCACATAGGCTGATAACATGGTCAAACCATCAGCTCTACACATTGCTGCCTAGTGTTCCTTCTTTCCATGAAATATGTCCCAATCTGAATACATAAAATACCTATGATGAGAATTTATTGGAACAAGTTATTAAAATCATGAATTCTGTGAAATATATATATTTCTAGTGGCATGGTAAAGACAAGGAAACAAGTAATAAATTCAAGCAGGAAACCAAGAAACCAAGCCAAATCGAAACAAAATGGTAAACTAAATGGCACAGGATTTTCTTGATTCTAGTATCAATTCTTGAGTCTCAAAAAATTGTAACTGGGCTGGATCCCTACAGCGGGCGACTGAGGCAGGAAACTTTTGCCTGGGACACTAGGATTCCATAGTCAAGCAGCTCCGGGAAAAAATTTCTCTCCCAGGAACGCAGAAAAGCCCTGAGCGGGGGCAAAACGAGCCCCAGCGCTCACTGATTCCGCGGGCCACAGAGATCGAGGGACAGCAACTTCCGGCGGCAGCCGGGAACCTCAGTTTGGGCCACAGGGCTCCATAGCAAATTAGCACCGGGACAAAGATCCCTCTCAGGAGCTCGGAAAAGCCAGGAGAGGGCCAAAGACATGCCCCACAGCTCACCAGGAACTGCCCTGAATGCGCGAGACACAGGGACCGAGATCAGACCCGGTGCCACAGCTCTCCAAACCCAAACACCACTCAGAGAGAGCTGGTCTTCAAGGAGTACTGACACAGAGACCTGCAGGAGGGGCAAGCCACAACCAGAAAGAGTAAGATCAGCTAACAACGGAGTCAACAAGATGGCAAAAGGCAAGGGCAAGAACATAAAGAACAGAAACCAAGAGTTCTCTGCACCATCAGAACCCAGCTCTCCCACCACAGCAAGCCCTGGATACCCCAACACACCAGAAAAGCAAGACTCAGGTTTAAAATCATTTCTCATGAGGATGATAGAAGACTTTAAGAAAGAAATGAATAACACCGTTAAAGAAATACAAGAGAACAGGGATAAACAATGAGAAGCCTTTCAAGAGGAAATTCAA